>CM044961.1:5476514-5539014 GCA_024516035.1 Bactericera cockerelli | reverse complement strand
AGAATTTTAGCATGAAAGACTTATTCAATGAAATAAAAAATATTAAAAATATGCAAATGGAGGCCTTGTCTAGTGATACTAAAGTTAACGAAAAGCTCGATTCTATACAGAGATCTCTAGAACCTATGAAGGAAGAGCTATCGAAACACTCCTCAGCCATCGTTCAGCTAGACTTTGAAAAACGTAGGAGAAATATCATAATTTTTGGACTTCAAGATAAACCGGATGAATCCTTCCAGGACCTAGAACATGCTATCTTGAGACTTATAAACAACACTTTGGAATTGCGAGACTTCTCTCTGTTGGAACTTGATTTTGCTAGGCGACTAAAAACACAACCAAACGGTAAACCAAGACCAGTTCTACTAGGTTTCACAACACAACGCCGAAAAATCGCCGTTTTAAAAAGTCGGGGTAAACTGAAAGGAACAAAGATTTATATGAATGAAGATGCCTCACCCCAGGTTAGAGAAAAAGAAAAGGCTCTTTATGATGATGTTGCAGAATTAAGAAAACAGGGTAAATATGCCTTTGTGAGAGCTGGAAAAATAATTGCTTATGATAAGAAAATAACACCTGAAAATACTTATAGTCGCACTCCGAAAAAGGTTCCAAAAAGAGCACATTCAGAGTCCCCAAATACATCGCAAAATAATTCCAAACGTCATGCAACAACACCCTTTCAATCAGAAAAGAACAGTGTCACCTACCACACCGACTCCGACGAGTTTGAAAATACTCTTATGTACTCAAGCACAAGCACGCCGCTAAAAAACTTGACACCGAGCCCCCTCCTCTCCAGCCCGAGGAGGCGGCGAAGACAACTTGAATATAACATGGCTAAACTGCAATGGTCCAAGTAACTTTTATAAAGCCGTAGAAACCTTTACCCAACAAAAAATAGATATTATTTGTCTAAACGAAACATGGTTACGTTCATATTCGAAACAAAGTCCTGGGTATAAAGCGCTGCAAGTTGAGGCTGTTAGACTTGGAAGGAGGGGACGTTTCTGTGGCGGTCACGTGCTATTGCACAATGATAGTTATGAGCCAAATATTATTAAAAAATGCCACAGTTGGGTCTTTGTCTCTTTTGAAAGTTTGCAGCTGATAATAGGCAGTGTGTACATAAAACCGTCAGGAGGGAAAGAAAACATTGAGATTTTCCAAGAACTCGAGCGTAATATACAAGAAATAAGTGAAACCTTTTTCAACCATACTATTTTGATTGGAGGTGATTTTAATGGAAGAATAGGTCTGAAAAACCAATTTGATTGGGAAATATTTACAGGAATGAAAACTCAAATATCACACGTCAGATGCTCCCTGGACAAACAAGAAAACTCTCAAGGCAAAACTTTACTGAACCTAATGGAGAGCGCAGGGTTCATAGTACTGAACGGTAGATCACCCGGTGATCACGAGGGCCAGTTTACCTCTGTTACTCACAAGGGGAAAAGTATAGTCGACACAGTATGGGTCAATTTTACAGGACTCGAACAAATTGCAGACTTTTTTGTATCAGAGGTATTTCTTCAGTCGGATCACCTTCCGATCACAGCTGTATGCACGAATAAGATTAAAAAGACGAAAAATAATAAAAATAAAAGGAGTAAAAAAATTAAATGGACAAAGGAAACTACGGAGTATTACAAACAAGAAATGAGAAATACATACAAAATAAATACGAATAATAATTTATGTGTAAAATCAAAATCCGACTATTTATTCAGTTCAATCACCAATGTAGCAAATAAAATCAGTTCAATAGATGATAATTTAAATATTATCTACTACTCATCAAGAAATCCTTGGTTCGACTCCAGCTGTAAAACAGCAAAATATAAAATGCGAAATAGTTACAGGAAATGCAAACGCAAAAAATTCACAGTGGAAGAAGATGTTTCCAGCTTCCTTGTAAACAAAAAATATTACAAAAACCTTATTTGCGAAAAAAGAAAAACATACATAGCAGAGTTACAAATCAAAATGTCAAATATCAAGGACTCCTGCTCCTTTTGGAAGGCAGTAGGATTCTTCAAGAGCTCAAGCTTCCAACAGCTTGATTTAGATATAGAGCAAGTTCACCAACATTTTTCACAGTTGTTCTCATTGAGTGATCCACACAGTATAGAGTCTGCCCAGCTGCTACATAGTTCACTCCACCCTGTACTTGATGTGCGGATCTCTGCGTCCGAGCTGGATCTTGTACTGAAGCGCTGCTCCAATGGCAAGGCTGCGGGTGCTGACGGACTCACCTACGAGTACTACAAGCACCTCCCCCCGTGCTGGCGATCCAATATCCTGGACCTGTTCAATGACATTTTCGACACGGGCAACCTCCCCCCTACCTGGCCAGAGATCGTTATGTTTCTTGTGTTCAAAAAAGGTGACAAGTCATGCATCAGCAATTACAGAGGAATTAGCTTAATTAACACCATAGTAAAAATATTTACTTATATTATATATCTAAGACTGGAAAATTTTTGCGAGGATAATAAAATACTGCCAGAAAACCAGGCCGGTTTCCGCCGCAGTAGAAGCTGCATTGATCATGTTTATACCCTTAGCTCAATTGTCAATTCTGTTCTCCAAAAACCTAAAGCAAAAGTATTTTTAGGCTTTATTGACTATCGCTTTTGTTTTGATAAAATAAACCACTCTCTGTTGTTTGAGAAGTTAAGAAAGATAGGTATTAGTAATAAAATTATTAACGTTTTGGCCATCCTGTATTTGAAGGCCCATTTTAAGGTCAAGGTCAATGACTCTTTCACCGAGGTAATTAACATTAATAACGGAATTTTGCAAGGAGATACGTCATCCCCCCTCCTCTTCGACATTTTTGTCTCCGACTTCGAGTCCTACTTACAAGAAACTGAAGGGGTAAAAAATTCTAGACCAGGAAATTCAAGTTCTATTTTTTGCAGACGACATGGTACTGATCTCACAATCCGCTCAAGACCTACAAGAAAAGCTAAACATATTGTCCAAATATAGCAAAGAAAACAAAATGGAGGTTAATACTGCTAAAACTAAGGTCATGGTGTGTCGAAGGGGAGGTCGTTTGGGTAGAAATATCAAATTTACGTACAATAGTGAAACACTAGAAATAGTAAATAAATTCAAATACTTAGGAATAGTGTTCTCCTCATCCGGGCTCTTTCTGCAAGCAGCTGAAGATTTGGTAAAAAGAGGTGGTCTGGCTATAAACAGGATCAGGCAAATTATACTTAACTCTAAAGTGTTTGATCTGGGAACGTGGGAAAAACTGTTCGAGAGTGTAGTCATGGCAACCACACTGTATGGCTCGGAGGTATGGGGGTTTCGATACCTAGATCAGTTGGAAAAATTACAAGTCCGTTTTTATAAATCCATGCTATTTCTGGCACCAAACACTCCAAACCATCTGATAAGAAGGGAATTCACAACCCATAATATCAAATCAATGTGGTTGAAAAAAACTTTAAACTGGTGGCTCAAGCTTCTGGCTATGGACAACACACGCTGGCCCAAACTGTGCTATAATCTTTTTAAAAATGAAAATTCGTTTGCCCTTGAGAAATACAACTGGTGCTTACAGCTGCAGCAGATTCTCATTCTAACAGGATTTGGTCATTTATGGCATGAGGAAAGTCCCCGAGTTATAAAAGAAAAGATAGACAGTATAGTCATCGCCTACGAGTCGTACCTTAGTAGTCAAGATATTCTCAAAATAGAAAATTCCAAATTTAACAGCTTCTACAAAGTGGTGTCTGGCTCAGGTGGGGTTATACCTCCCGCTGCTGGCTATTTTAATCAGGCTCTCTCGAACAGTGAAATTAGGTTCCTTGCCCAGCTCCGCTTAGCCTGTGAGGGACTTACGAAGTTATGGCTAAGAGACAACAAGCTAACTTTCTACCTAGGTAAAACCTGTGAACTTTGTGAGGAAAACCTACCTGACACCATGCACCACTTCTTCTGCCACTGTCCTTTCTTTAGTAGCATAAGAAGTAAATATTGGAACAAACCACAAATAAGCCTTATGAGTTTTATTGAATTCCTTGTCAGCCCTAGCTCTACAGAGCTAAGGAAATATACGGGTTTCTACCTATCAGCTTGTGACATAAAACCGCCCTAAAGATGAGATATTGTAGCCTAATGTCAAATGCCAAATATTTTCTATTATGTATAATTTGCTTTATAGTATTTTATATATTTATTTTTATAGGTAAAATTGTGTATATGTGTATGTATTGTACTTTTTATATTGGTCTTATAATCTATAATATTAATTATGTTAATCTGTTTTTGATTTTTTTTATATGATTTCATGCCAACCTCCAAAAAATTGTAAAATAGTAATACAAATAAATAAAATAATAATAATAATAAAAAAAAATTATGTTACATGAACAGTTGCTCACTGCCAATCGAGCTCCATTTTCATAAGGTATCCGATAATTTTTTTACGCCAAAATTACTAATATTAGAACTCGGAATCATTGTTTCTGCTACCTCGGAGTCTTCGAGAGACAGCGCAAATAATAGATAAATAAAAAACACCACTACTCCATCTGCTCTCGACACACCAGCACTCAATCATACATCAAGCATACGAAATACATCATCAGTTTTGTATTCAAGTGTCAATCCATACTCGAGATTCAAAAGCTCTGCTTCGAAATTTATTCTCCAGACGTCACATTCTATTGGGATTTCTAGAATTTATTAGTTTTTTTTTTATTTTTATTAAAAGATGAGTGTTTCACAGCCATGAAACAAGAACTACTGTAGACGTTTGTGGTTTGTGTTGTAGCCTGCCCATCCCGTAGTATGCCTCCCCTCTGATGGGCGAGAAGTGACCCAATACTTCCCATTTAGGTGCTGGGTCAGCACGAGCTGTAACCAAGTTTTGAATACATTTTTTTTTCGGCGCGGGGTTTTGAACCCGGGACCTTCCGCATGGCAAGCGAGTGCTTAACCACTAAGCTATTTGTGCGCTCGAATAGTTTCTCTTAAATTATTTACGTCCGTATCTATGTATACACACATGTTGTGATCCACAAGACAATTTTGTCCAAGTATAATAGCACCTAACCATATTATTTTTTTGTACTACTCAAAATAAAAGATTGGTTAAGTTACATTAGCCATAAGGGTTGGGTGGAAGAGATTGCCGCAGGAAATAACCCCGCCCTTTAGTTAGGCCATTATTATTTTATTCTTTATTGTTTATTTACTTTGAAACAATTTTTTCTTCTATTAATTTTCAAACTATTTTATTTTTATATATGTCCTTCTAAAAAAGGATGATATAATAATAATAATAATAAGGTCTAATATTAACTTTTCTCAGTCACTTTTCCTGAGTCCACTCAAATGTCATGTTTTGACGCAACATAACTGCATGGCAAATACTTAAAGAAAAGGACTAACTGCATAGCAAATAGTATACACTTAAAGTAGAGGACTGAGTCATTAACAGCATAATCTTGCACCAGAAACCAGAACACGCAAGACCTTAGAGCTTTCACAATAGAGCAAATAAAACCTGCTTACAAGAAATTAGAATAAGAATTAGGTGACTTATATATTGTATAGTATTACTGACCGATCTCAGTAGCTTGATCGATAAGGCGGCGGATTTGTGACCTGGAGGACGGTGGTTTAAGTCCCAGTGTTAGTGTAGATTTAGTTGGAGTAGTTGTGATATCACAAAAGTGATAAACACAAGTATTGTTTAAAATAATATAAATATAATTTTATTGAGTAAATGAGTACACGATTAGTTCAGTGGAAAGACACTCCCTTACCATGCAGAAGGACTCGATTTCATAATTTGTTTAAAGTTTTTTGTTGTGTCTTACAAACGTTGTGTTGACCTGGCAAAGCCGTGCAAACCAGCTAGTTAAATAAAAAATAAGATAATACCCCTTTTCCATTGCCTGACATAGTCCTGAGGCAACGAGGAAACACTTCCGCTTTCTAATATTTGAAATTCATCGGAAGTAAGAAGGGTTACCCCTCGTTTTCTAAATCCGAGCCTGGGATATTTTTTGTTTCTAAAAAGTTATTATTGGCTCTTGCAAGGGAACCTAATTACCCCCTCCTGGGTTGTTGTTATGGCTGTTGTTGTTGATGTTGTTGTTGTCTTGCTGTAGTCTTGTGTTGATAATGGTGTTAGTAGTTGTTAGAGTTATCATTTTTATCACAATATCGTGCCTAGCGCTGTCCTGATTAGTAGGAAATAAAAAACAGCTCCTCTTACGCCGTGCCTGGCTGGGCCGTAGCAGGTAATAAAAAAGCCCTCCCTCACCTTATACTGTGTATCTGTATAGTCCTAGCAGCTGGGTAAAAATCAGCCCCCCTTATCCCGGGCCTGGCGGGTCTAGGGCCCGCTAGGTAAGCAGGGCATCTCGCATGAATTATGTACACTCTAATCCCGAGGGAACAGGATGGCAGGAAAAACAAAGAGGACTCTACAGGAGAGGGTTGGGTGGAAGAGTCACCCGGACGTAAGGTAAAGTCAACAGCATGATATAGTATACGAGAACATAACATACATAAATAATATACATACGAAAGTATAACATACATAAATATGTACAACAACAATGTAGGAACTGCAGTATTTCACATGTCTGAAGGTTGACTGGAAAGCAGATGAAAAGTAGATAGCTGGACCTCATTTAAAGTTGCGATGCTATAACATAAAACGTAAATAAAAACCACACAATGACATATAGTCAGGTGATAAAGGAATGTAAAAGTGTAAATTCAACTTAACACAACGATGGATGGATCTAGAAAAGTTGGAAACAAGCTTCTTTACTTCTCAGTGGTTAATGTGTTGCGTTGCGGGTTCGAATCCCGGACGGAACGGGAATTTCTGACCGAGTTTTTTCGTTTCTGGAATGTAAAGGTAAAGTGACGATGTAAAGGTAAACTGACCGCTTACCTTGAAGATAGTAATTATTTACTTACACCGACCTCAGTAGTTTGATCGATATGGCGATGGACTTGTAACCTGGAGGTCGGTGGTTCAAGTCCGATATTCAGCGTAGATTTAGAAAGCGAGTTTGAGTAGTTCTAATATCACGAAAGTGATTAACACAAATATGATAACTTAATAATTACTTATGGATTTGTAATTCATCCTACATTTTTTAAAGTTATGAAAATTAGTGATTACTGTTGGTATGGTTCAAATTTAATATCTCTCTTATATTTTGATTTAATAAGTTCGTGATATTGTGATTGAAAATAAAATTTATTTTCAATTTATTGAAATCACGCAAACTTCTAGGTAAATTGGTTGATTTTATATTTAAAATAAAATTAGTTTTTAAAAACAAAATTAAATTATTATTATTATTATCATCATCATACCCATGTCCCTTTCGATCTCATTTCAAATTCATAAAAATAACAAATCAAATTTATTGAAATATTTCCATACTCCCTCTGGAGGGAGGTCTCAGGTCATAAAATATAAAACCAACTGACAAAAGGCTTTTCATTAATTATTATTGAAACAAAAATTAATAACTATCCTCTCTTTCTCTTTTTTTCTCTCTATCTCTCTCTCTCTCTCTCTCTCTCTCTCTCTCTCTCTGTCTCCTGTCTCTCTCTGCCATTTTAAAAACAAATTGGCAAAAGTTCAAAAGCTTGTACTGAACTTTCAATATGACGTCATCGCGAAACTAATTCGAGATGCTTCGATCAATATGGAGAAAATTGAAACTCAACATGCATGAGAAATGAGTCACAAAACCAATTCACAACGAGCACTAAAAAATTCAACAAAGTTCGAAGCTCTCTCTCGACTCTGTATTGTGCGCTTTTCATGACACGAAAATTGATATCCCCGCCCACCTTCTCAATTTGCATGCTGACTTTCCCCGCCCTATTGATTAGGCCCCGCCTACACGCTCTGTCTTCCATTTATCTGTCTCTCGCTCTTTTTTCTCTCTCTCTGTTATCTCTTTCTCTTCCATTCTCTTTCTCTCCTATTCTCTCTCTCTCTTCTCTCTCTCTCTCTCTACTCTCTTTTTCTTCTCTCTCTGTCTCTTTCTTCTTTCTCTTCTCTCTCTCTCTCTTTCTTCTTTCTCTTCTATTCTCTCTCTCTCTCTCTTCTTTCTCTTTTATTCTCTCTCTCTCTTTCTTCTTTCTCTTCTATTTTCTCTCTCTCTATCTTCTCTCTTTCTTCTTTCTTTTCTATTCTCTCTCTCTCTTCTTTCTCATCTCTTCTTTCTTTCTCTTATCTCTCTCTCTCTCTCAATCGCTCTCTCTTCCTCTCTCTCTCTCTCTCTCTCTTTCCTTGACCGATAAGGCGGTGGACTTGTAACCTTAAGGACGGTGGTTCAAGCTTCAAGTTCCACGTTCAGAAAAATGAATTTAGTAAAATGAGCTCGAGTAGTTATGATATCACGATTGTGATTAACACAAAAATGATAACTCTAACAACTACTAACACCATTGTCAACACAAAACTACTGCAAAACAACAACAACAACAGCCATAACAACAACCCAGGAGGGGGTAATTAGGTTCTCCTGCAAGAGCCAATAATAACTTTTTAGAAACAAAAAATTTCCCAGGCTCGGATTTAGGAAACGAGGGAAAACCCCCTAAATATTTGCTGCTCTGTCCAGACTGGCCCTGAATGGAAACCCCCTACTGGGATTTAACCCTTGTCGAGCGTTGCTACCCGAATAACAAATTGGTCGATTAACTTTTATTTTAATTTATATAACGTACCTTCATTGCAGCATTGTCTGGTTATTGTGTGTAAGTACGTTCATTTTTTGTAATGTTTGTACATAATGTACCTATATGTATACTTGTATATGTATACACACACAAGTTTTGTATTTTTCAGAGAAAATATACTAACGACTGTATAATTTCGGCTGTATAAATTCGGCCGTTTTAATCTCTTGGGATAAAGTATTAGGCGAATGTGCAACCTATATTTTTTTCATTTATATGCCTCCACGTAATTACATGAAAATACCCACAAAATCTAAATTGTACTTAAATTTTCCTACCAGCTAAATGTATATTAATACCCTTTAGTAAAGTTATATAATAAAAAATAATGTTGCCTCATTTATACACCCCGATTAGAATTATGAATCCCATTATTGCAGCAGTAAGCCAAAGACTTATTATTATATGGTCCAAATTTCAAAATGAACCAGCGTCGATGGCGCGTTGCATGCTCCGGTTCTCATAGGATCATAGAAGTTAAGTAACGTCAAACAAGGTGAAGACTTCGTCATGCTGGCATTCCGGCCCAACTCAGGCTGGGTGAGGTGAATTTGGGTAGCAGGATTGACAGTTTCCTGCGAATGGAGGGTAACACCTCCGTCGTGATACGACAATGCAGTTGAAAGCGACATTAAACGCAAATTTAAAAGAAATCTAAAAGTAGTAGAATAATCATTTTTCAGCTGAATTTCGAACCCACGACCTCTGGATTACCTGACCAACGCCATGACCACTCAGCTAACGGGACAGAGTTATCTCTTAACTCCTTGGAAAGATTTATGTAGATAATTAGGTGGTTACTTTCTCGGCCTTATCATTTATACAAATTAATATCAATATACAAGAGGTTGGGAAGCTCTGTTTATATTTTTAGAAGGCTAATGAGGATTTATGAACCTCGCTAAATTCAGGACCTACCTCTTCAGTTCCCTTTTAAGGGCACTTTTTTTAGTATCTGTCCCGGTAGCTCAGTGGTAAAAAGCGGCACTCTGTGAATGCAGAGATTCCAGCGGTCGCGGGTTCAAAACCCAGCCGGGACATGACAAGTTATCCTTCCAGTTGGGATTTTTACCACATAATAATACGTCTTGGGCTTACTGCTGGAATAATGGGACATAATAGTCCTAATCAGGCACTATAAATAAGGCGATTTTATTATTATTATTATCTACCTACATCTGGTGGGGGGAATACCCAGTATGTATACATAATCCTTTATTAGGATTAAGTTAGGTACAATGGTATACCATCAAATTGTTACAATTATTATTTTTTATTAGCTTGATGCGGCGGCGGACTTGTAACCTGGAAGTCGGTGGTTCATGTCCAGCGAGGTGAAGACTTCGGTGAGGTCAATGTGGGTAGCAGGTTTGAGAATTTCCTGCGATGGAGGGAACACCCCCCCCGTCATGATACAAAAACACAAAGAAACACATTTATGCCAAACCTGTAAGTCTGAAAGCCTTTTTTTTACCCATTTATTTCTCCCCTAAATATGAATAGTCCTCGCGACCCTTATATCATATTTCCCTTTCTTTTGTCATTCCGTCTTGTCTTCTCCTTTGTCATTCCTTCTCGTCTGCTTGCAGTATCGGGTTGCGTCCTCTTGAAGTTATCCGAACTTTCAAGTGAACTCGATGTGATAGCTTTACGACGTCGGGGATCGAGTTTATCCAGATGGTGACAGGAGCTTTTAAGTTTGTTTGAAGAAACATTTTTTTTTGTTACTGCAGATCTGACAGAGACATGGCATTTTTACTTCCGAGAATTTTCTGATATTAGAAATCGGAAGTATTGTGTTCGTTTTGTAAAAAAAAAAAAATGTTTTGCTCCGATTTCGATTTCTGGACGTTTTATTACTTTTTGAGCAACTTTGGTTTTGCCTTTACCTGTCGGATTTTAGAGCAGAATTCATTATTATGAAATGCTTTATTAGATACAAAACATATTATTATAAATCTACAATACAGATAATTCATATATAAAAAAAAATGGAAACAATATAAACAATGGAAATAAATAGATAAATACATAATTATGTACTGACTAAAGGACGGGGTTATTGTCTATGGTAATCTCTTCCACTCAAATTTACTTCGTTCCAGAAAGTTTTGACAGAAAAGATAAAAATTCGTCAAGATGTAAATAAAAGTTTCCGTCAGCATTATAGTACTCGGTACTGTCAGCAAGGTTGACTCAGCACTCAAGAGGTTAGGAGAAACTACATCTGAGAGTTCATTTGTTAATGTCAAAAAAGAAAGAAAAAAAAAGTGCGGACAAAAATAAAAAGGTGTATCCTGCCACAACATTACCTTCACCTATTCGTTACAGAACAGATTTGGGTTGGGTGGAAGAGATTGCCATAGGCAATAACCCCGCCCTTTAGTTAGGACTTATGTTTTTATATATTTTCTATTCTTTTTCATTTTTATTGTATATATATTATTGTTTCCATTTTTTTCATTGTTAAATTAATTATTTGTGTGTACATAATGTCCATTTATACCTAATAAAGCGTTGTAGAATAATAATAAACCCAAAAAAAACTCACTGCACAGACTGATCCTTGTTGATTAATTCTCTTCTTCTCTAAACCTAACAAAAAAAAGCAGTCGGTCAGTTTTTATTTATTTATTTATAAATCAATATACGGGTGGAGCCTCATCATTATCATTCATCATCATCATCATTAGCCTGATGAATCCCCATCCGGAGCAAAAGGCTCTTCCATTGTATTCTAATTTGAGCAGCATGCGTCCATAGTGTTCCTTATGTCTTCTTTATTGAGTCTTGCCATCTGGTTGCTGGACGCCCTCGATTTCTTCTTCCACCTCTAGGGTACGGCCGGACCCTATGCTATCTAAATACAAATTTACCCTAACTATCAAAAAAATTAAACTAATAAACTTAACACTAATAAGCAGTTTGATCAATAAGGCGCCGGACTTGTAAACTGAAGGTCGGTAGTTCAAGCACTTTAGCTTTAACCCATACCATTTCGGAAACGGAAAAACTTCGTCAGAATTTTCCGCTCCGGCCGGGATTCGAACCCGCAACGGCAAAGATATAAGAAAATGAAATACATGACCCTGCATGACTAAAGGTAAAATTACAATCATAAAACAGCCTCATCCTTAAAAGTACTGCTTTGGAAGAGAGCCACAAAAATTGTAAAAAAAAAAACTAAAATAAATATACATTATTACATCACATCTATTTTCTGACCATAGTAAATTATATTTCGACAGTAGACCATATAATTATTTTACGAAGCTAGGTTTCATTTTCGTCCGCATGTAAAGTAGCGTGCTTTCCGAAAATGCTGAATCAGAATTCTGAAAATTACATACAAAGTGTTCGTGCATTGAATCATCAAAATATTTTGTCCGTTCGTTCATCCAACATAATATTTTTCGTTGAAAAATTATGGACAGGCATTTTTTCCCTTTTTTTATATGAACACTAGCGGGTTACACCCACCGCTTCGCCAGCCCATCAAACACATACAACGCACACACATCACACCATACACACACAAACCGTACACACACACACACACCACACACACCCCACCACACACACACATCACACCATACACCCCCACACATACACTCACACACACTTTTGAATTTTGAAAAGTTTCACAGCTTTTTGAATTTCGTAGTGTGAAACAGGAGCTACGTTAGACGCTTGTGGCCTGTGTTGTAGCCTGCACATCCCGTAGTATGCCTCCCCTCTGATGGGCGAGAAGTGACACAATACTTCCCATTTAGGTGCTGGGTCAACACGAGAGCACCAGAAGGTATCCCTTACAGACAACAGACCGATTTTTGAATGGGAATTTTTGTCGGCTCTGGAATTTGAACCCTGGACCTTCCACATGGCAAGTGAGTACCTTACCACGAAGAGTTGGGCGGAAGAGATTGCCATAGGCAATAACGCCGCTCAGTAGCTCGACCCATAACGCGGCGGATTTGTGACCTGAAGGTCGGTGCTTCAAGTCCCGGTTTCAGCGTAAATTTAGTAAAGCGAATTTAAGTTCATAGTTGATAATGATAATGATAAATGATAAATGCCCGCAGAACGGGTATATATTAACGAGCCGAGCTCTATTTACACAAATAATATTAATAATAAAAGGATAAAAATAAATAAAGGTTACAAAAATACTAATAATAAATCACAAATACATCACAAGGGTAAACTAAAGTTCATAAAATATACCTAGAAAGTACAATAAATAGAAAATTGTGAAATAACCACAACATGTCAAAAAAAAAACTGTCAAAATAAAAAAATAAATAAAATAAAACAAAACAAAAATAAATACATATTATAATCCTATAATTATAAGACCGTGTCAGAAGTCAAACTCAGTAGTATTATTTGCCAGACGCATCATCCTGTTTAGAGGAGAAAAGTGTGTGTAGTTGGTAGGGCATGTTTTCATGTGAAAAGTATGAGCACGCCTAAGTCTACGATGGCAGTCCAACGAAACCCCACTCAAAAGATCACTGCAGTCCACCTCGCCAGATAACAGCTTGCGAAAGAAGTTTAGATCAGCTTGAAGACGGCGATCCTTGAGACATTCAATATCGATCTGGTGATTAGGAAAACGGATATTAAGATAATACAGGAACCTTCTCTGAACCCTGTCTAAAAACAGCTCATGCACGTTGTAATAAGGACACCATACAACGCAGGCATATTCTAGTAAGGATCGAACCAGAGAGAAATACAGAAGTCTAAATGAAGAAGAAGACAAGCCTTTTGATGTTCTAAAAATGTAACCGAGGATTCGATGGCATCGCATTGAGAGATTGGCGATATGGGTAGAAAACGATAAGGTCGGATCAAGACTGACACCAGATCTTTGATTTGTTCGACATGTTTGAGAGGTTGTGAATCAATACAGTATGTAAAGCTACTGGGCTCCCTGCATCTAGAGAAGGACATATGAACACACTTACTCAAGGTAAGTTGCAAACCATTGAGTTTTAGCCATTGGCTAAACGATGTTAAATCCTTCTGCAAGAGAATGCAATCATCCTCGCTAGCTATAGCTTTGTAAATCTTCACATCATCTGCGAACATTTGGAAAGAAGAATATTTAATGACATTAGAGAGATCATTGAAGAAAAGACTGAACAAAAGCGGACCGGAATGGCTACCTTGAACAACTCCAGATGACACTAGAATTGAACCTGAAACACTGTCACCAATTTTTACAATTTGAGAACGGTCGGTGAAGGAGCTGTCCAACCAACGAAGAAAGGTCTCGCCTATGCCATAGGATCTTAATTTGGCAATAAGATATTTGGTATTTACTCGGTCAAAGGCCTTTGCAACGTCAGTATAGATGGCATGGACCTCATTGCCACACTGAAGAGAACTCAAAATGTTATTCTGGAAACACAAAAGATTGGTAACTGTCGACCTCTTGGCCATAAACCCATGTTGATGATCAGATATAAACTGCTTACAGGCAAATGACAGTTTTGATGAAACCAATTTATCAAGGACTTTAGGTATAGAAGATTGTATGCAGACACCTCTGTAATTCGATATATTGGAACGATCCCCGCTTTTATGAATAGGAAAGACATAACTAGATTTCCACAAGGTTGGATATACTCCTGAAAACATAGATAAAATGAACAAGAACGATAAAGGAGTAGCCAAAGAAGATGCACATTTCTTTAGAATATAAGGAGGAACGCCGTCTGGACCAGAAGAATATTTCTCTGTAAGTGCCGAAAGTGCTTTGAAAATCTCAAAAGAAAACAACGAAAAAACATCAAAGTCAATACTATTCAGCAGAGGATAAACTGGAATAGGACGGTTAGAAGACACATACGCAGTCGAGAAAGATGTGCTGAATAAATTGGCAGACTCGTCACCATTGCTACTAGCTACGTCATTCAAATACATATTTTTGGGAAATCCATCAATTTTCCGAGTGACATTTACAAACTTCCAAAAAGACCGAGGGTTGGATTTCAAACTTTCGTCAGACTTTTTCAAGTAATCATCATAACAATGTTTGTTAAGATAATTACATCGGGAACGTAACCTTGAAAAACAAATAAAGTCTGACTGCAGTCCAGATTTTTTGTAAACCACATGAGCTTTTTTCTTCTCGAAGATAGTCTGTCTAAGTTCTTTCGAAAACCAAACGGGAAAACTTGAATGAAACACGCGTTTCCGTGGTGTGGTTGATGATATGCCTGTTAACAGAGAATGTCGTAAAAAGTTTTAGTAACAATTTGGACATCAGTATACAGGGAAAGAAAAGACCAATCAACATTTTTTAAATATCGATTCAAACCAACCAAGTCACATTTGGCATAATCATAGACAGTACTATCTCTTGAAAGAAGCTCACACCCATGAGGAACGGGGATTTCAAATGAGAAAGAAATATGGTGAAAGTTATCCGACAGTAATGGATCTACACAGGGGCTTGTAGTTACGCTAACGTCATTCGTAAACAAGAGATCAAGGAAGACCCCATGGTTATTAGGAAGAGTATTAACCTGGTAGAGTGAAACACTGTTAAACGACTCACACACATGAACAGCTGATGACGAGAGAGGACAGTCTACAACCATAGACGAATCCTCATTGATACTCCATATTGCATTTCTCAAATTGTAATCACCCACAACAATAACCTTGGACTCAGGAAATCTGCAGCAAAGATTCTCGACAACGGTACAGTGCTCAACATAGGCCTCCTGAACGGTACATGGTGGAAGGTAGACGCAGCACAATAGCAAGCTAGTAGCACCAACCTGAACAAAAACAAAAACATGTTCATAAGGAAAAGAAGGCGGACTAACAGTGATCCTATGGGATTTAAACCTACTACATATTTACTGCTATTAACGTTCCCCCACCCGAGCCAAAACCCCACCGTGACAGATCTCTGTCACAACGGTAAACCTCGTAGTTTTGAAATTTAGCTTCACTTTCAGATATATCATCATTTAACCAAGTTTCGTCAAGAAAAATAAAATCATAAATAGAATCATTAACAATTTGTCTTAAATTATTCAACTTGGATTTGATACCGCCAGCGCCAGCGTTATGATAATAGCATGTCAGTGAAGTTAAACGTTCTTCGCTTTTCGAGGCGGAAGAACTTTTCGCTCGGAGTTTTTTGAAGCCGAACTACTGGCATCAAACTTAGCCGCAAGAACCGCTACCGGCTCCTGAGTATCCGTGGACCCGCTCCCAGAGGTGTTTAGGGAAGAAGGTCCAGCCGAGTCCGAATGCTTCACAGCGCTCTTAGTAACAGATGGCTTCTTCATTGGAGCTTTCCCAGATTGGTCACCCGTTTTCTTGGCCGGACCCTTACTGAATGATTTATGAGGTGGGCCGCTGCTGTCATATGTCTCCACAACATACTGAGGCAGCAACCGACCACTAAAAATCTTCACAAAGGAACCTTCAGGCCAGGCCCCCCCAGACGCGACCAGGTGACATTGATCCGCCTGAATGACCAAGTGAAATGATGAGTAGGATGAATGGCGTGACTTCATATTTGAACACTTGACAGAAGACAGGTCAGGAACATTAGACATCAGATCCTTGGCCAAAGCTTCCGCGGACACATCAGGATTTAGTCTAGACACAAAGTAAGGTACTTTGTGTATGGAACCGTTGTCACGACGTCAGATTTCCGGGATCCAACAAAGGAAACACCACGATCCTTGCCATTTGAGTCGCTGCGGTCCTCCGCACAAACTCGAGAACACCCAGCCTCAGATCCCAGGTTTGACCCAGATGACGTCAGCTCGGCTATTCTCTTGTTCAGCAGACTTATCAGTTGCTCCTGTTCAGTCACACGTTTCTCTAACTGACTAATGTACTTGTCAATAGGTACACTAGTAGAAGCACTGGAATTCTCAGGTAACTGGTTCGGGACCGAAGACGGCATGGTAGGCGGTGGGTAGAAGATAACCGATAAAGCAAATGAATGAAATAATCCAAGTATCTCAAGGTCAAATATTGATTTAAAGTTATAGGGGACCGTTAGGTTTGAATATTAGGTAGGTAGAGATAGATATTAGCTATATGATAATATGTATCTAGTACCTCACCTAGGCTTGCGTATTAACAAAGAAAAAACAATTCACGAAACAGAACTTTTTTATAAAACGTCACACAAAAAATCTAATTACAAATTCGGATCCAGCGAACAAAAATACGTCAATTAATACATAGAAAATAAAAAATAACGGTAATTTAACACTAAAAACAAATAAAAAACAGAGAGCAAATTTTTGTACGATACGAATCAGTAATGTCAGAGTCCTGCAATCTAGTTGTAATATATTATCACGAAAATGATTAACACAAATATAATAACTTTAACTTTTTTAATAATAATAAGAATAAGCTAATCGTGCGCTCTAAAGTTATTTATTTTTTCCCGTATTAAGCACGGCGATACTTTTTTTTTGTCGTAATTTCTAGAAACAAACTTTTTTTCAGAACTTCAACTAGAGCCAAGAGGTAATTTTCTTAGACCTCTAGAAAGGTTTTTTGTACTGCTTCTTACTTTGCCCAAAGTTTCAACTGCCCAAAACTTGTAAACGCTGTTAGTATCTTGTTAGGAAGTTTTTTTTATTAACCTTGCAGGCGCGGTCGGTGGGAACTGTTTAGGGAGTGCTGCCTGCCACTTAAACCGGACTAAAATAGGATTTATAGAGTCGCTTTTTCAGTATCAAAAAAGATTGAGTTTGTTTACCGTGTCAATTATAATAATTATGCATTATTTATTCTAGAAATGTTTTTCATTTTGTACGAGCTAGGACTTGAGAAAATCCTCTCTTTTTTGTCTGGGGGTGCTGCAGTTCCGCAGCTCCTTAGCACCGACCGCGCCTGGCTACTAGTATCTTGTTGGGAAGTTTTTTTTATGAACCTTGTATTTTGTTTTGTGTACATCTGCTTGGCTTTGTGTTTTTTTTTTTTTTATCTCACCAGAAAACTTTTCTCTTTATCTCTCTCTTTCTATTTTCTGACCCCTCTCCCTGCCCCTCAATTAATTTACCTACTAACTCTTTCTCTCCCTTACCATTTTCTAAAATTTCTTCTTTTATTGCATTGAAGGTCGAGTGGTTAAGACGCTAGTCTTGTAATCCAGGTAGCGTAGGGGTGCGTTGGTTCGAATCCCACACAATGCATGAATTTTTCTCTTTTTATTTGAGACTTAGATAAGGGGACTCCGTATTGCGACTTGAGTAGTTAAAAAGGGCCTTTCTCTTTTTTTTTACATAAATTGATAGTAATATTTTATTTATTTATTATTTTATTATCATTATCAATTTAGTGTGCTTCATGTTCTTTATTTCTATCTTTCTCTCTCTCTCTCTCTCTCTCTCTCTCTCTCTCTCTCTCTCTTTATTACTTCAATTTTTTAATGAGCAAAGTACAACCAACAAAGCTTGTCACATAGTTACTCCATAACAATAATGAAGCTACATCCTGCTTTCTAAACTTATACATAATTTTATCATAACTAGCTTCATTTTTTTCGACGATGAAGTCACATAAATATGACATTAAAAATTATTGTCCAATATTGTTTCTCAGTTTTTCTCTGGTAAACACAAATATTAAGTTAAGCAACGTCCAGTGAGGTGAAGATTTCGTGATGCTGACATTCCGACCCAACCCAGGCTGGGTGAGGTTAATGTGGATAGCAGGTTTGTGAATTTTATGCGAATGGAGGATAACACCGCCGTCGTAATATGACCATGCAGTTGAAAGCGAAGTTAAAACCTAATTAAAAAAAAAAAAAAAAAAAAAAAAAAAAAACTGAAATATTCTAATAAAAACAGCTCAACGAAGCGATGTTGAGAGTTGATCAATACTAGTGTGTATTACAGTGAAACCTGGATATAAGAGAAACCTGGATGTGAGAGAACCGGATATAGTACAAACTTGGATATAAGATAATTGGATATAAGAGAACTCAAGAGACCAGAATATTCTTCTCTAACATCCAGGTCTCTCTTATATCCAGGTTTGACTGTATTTTTTTCAAGTTTTCATGTATTTATTTCTACAAAATAACATCAATGAACAAATAACCAGGGTATATCCACCTTCAAAAGATAAAATCTTGTGCTGAAATTGATTGGACCCCAGAGTTTAGGGTCCAGAACCAGGGCCAATATAAAGTTACTAACAATTTGCCTTATCATGTGATCAATGATCTGGAAAAGGATACGACGTCTAATTCTACCACCAACACAATAAATTACCTTACTTTCTCTCCCTTAACATCTTTCTCTATCCCTCCTTCTCTCTACTTTTCCCTCCTCTTTCCCTCTCTCTCACTCTCTTTCCTTCCCTATCTGTTTCTCTCTCCCTCTTTCTCTCTCCTTCCCTCTCGCTTTCTTTATCCCTCTCCCTCTTTCTCTCAATCTCTCTCCTTTCCTCCTCATAAGTTTTTTGTATTAGCTTAGAAAATGTTATATTTGTAAATTTAAAATTGATATAAATAAAAATAAATCAAATAAAAAAAATCTCTGTCTCTTTCTCTGTCTCTCCCTCTCTTCCTCTCTTCCTCTCTCTATCCTTCTTCCACTCTCATTCCTTCTCTCTCTCTCAACCTCCCTCATCTCTCTTTTCTCTTCCTCTCTTTATCTCTCTATCTCTACCTGCCTTCTTATCTCTCTCAATCCCTCTCCTTCCCTTTCTCTCTCTCAATCTCTCTCCCCTTTCCTCTATCTCACTCTCCATCTTTCTCTCTCCTCCTTGTACTCCCCTACTACTTCTAATATAATCCAGACTTGACTGGATAAAACTGCCCTACCTTACGCTTCATAGTATACTTCCTTTCCCACCATTAAAACCATTCTCCCACCCCATATCTATTATTCTTTTTCTCCCCTTCTATATTTCTCTTTCTTTCTCATTCTCTCTCTCTTTAATTATCTCTCACTCTTCATTTCTCTCGCCCTTCCTCTTATTATTTCTCACTATCACTCTATCTCTCTTTTGCCTGTATCTCTTTCCATCTCTCTTTTTCATACTCCCCCCTCCCTATCTTCTATTCTTTCTTTAATTTTTCCTCTATCTCTTTCTTCCTCGATCTCCCTTTCCAGGTTCTCCTCCCTATCTCTCTCTCTATCACTTTCTCTCACTCTCCATTTCTATTCTTCTTTGTATTTTTGTCCTATTCTCTCTCCCTTTCCCTATTTTTTGCCATTATCTTTCCTCTCTTCTCTATTTTTTTCCCCCATATCTCTTCCTCTATTTTTTGCCCCTATCTCTCTCTCCTTCTATATTTTTTGCCCATATCTTCTCTCCTCTATTTTTTGCCCCTATCTCTCTCTCCTTCTCATTTTTTTCCCCTATCTCTCTCTCCTTCTCTATTTTTTTCGCCTATCTCTCTCCCTTCTCTATTTTTTTGCCCCTATCTCTCTCTCCTTCTATATTTTTTGCCCCTATCTCTCTCTCCTTCTCTATTTTTTTCCCTATCTCTCTCTCCTTCTCTATTTTTTGCCCCTATCTCTCTCTCCTTCTTATTTTTTGCCCCTATCTCTCTCTCCTTCTCTATTTTTTTGCCCCTATCTCTCTCTCCTTCTCTATTTTTTGCCCCTATCTCTCTCTCCTTCTCTATTTTTTGCCCCTATCTCTCTCTCCTTCTCTATTTTTTTCCCCTATCTCTCTCTCTTTCTCTATTTTTTGCCCCTATCTCTCTCTCCTTCTCTATTTTTTGCCCCTATCTCTCTCTCCTTCTCTATTTTTTTCCCCTATCTCTCTCTCTTCTCTATTTTTTTGCCCCTATCTCTCTCTCCTTCTCTATTTTTTTTCCCCTATCTCTCTCTCCTTCTCTATTTTTTTGCCCCTATCTCTCTCTCCTTCTCTATTTTTTGCCCCTATCTCTCTCTCCTTCTCTATTTTTTTTCCCCTATCTCTCTCTCCTTCCTATTTTTTGCCCCTATCTCTCTCTCCTTCTATATTTTTTGCCCCTATCTCTCTCTCCTTCTCTATTTTTTTCCTATCTTCTCCTTCCCTATTTTTTGCCCCTATCTCTCTCTCCTTCTATATTTTTTGCCCTATCTCTCTCCTTCTCTATTTTTTTCCCCTATCTCTTCTCCTTCTCTATTTTTTTCCCTATCTCTCTCTCCTTCTCTATTTTTTCCCCTATCTCTCTCTCCTTCTCTATTTTTTTGCCCCTCTCTCTCTCTCTCTCAACATTTCTCTATCTTTTTGTCTCACTCATCATTTCTATCTCTTCTTTTCTGTTTTTTTACCTTATCTCTCATCAAAATATGCCCCTATCTCTCTCAACTTTTCTCTATCTCTTTCCCTCAATCTCCATTTCTATCTCTTCTTTTCGGTTTCTTGCCCATATCTATCTCTCTTTCTTTTTTATTTCTCTTCTCCCCTCTTTTTCTTTTCTCTTTCTCTCTGACATTTCCAGTTCTCCCTCTCCCCATAATCTGTTTATTCGCTCTGATTATATACAATATAAACTTTTCCTTATCATTACTTGTATTTTATTCTATAAAGCTTTAATGGGGCACAATACAACCTCTCTTATTTTCTCTCTCTCTCTATTTTTCCCCTTAATAGGGCAGAATATAAACTTCTTCCGTTTCTTTACCCTCTCTGATTCTCTCTCTCTCCTCTCTCTCCCCCCTTTCTCTCTCTCTTTCTCTTTCTCGTACAGGGTACATTATAATCTCTCCCCTTTTCTTTCTATCTCTCTCTCTCCCTCTAATAGATATCTCTCTCTACATCTAATATTCTCCCTTCCTATCGCTCCTTCTCCCTCTCTTCCTCTCCCCCTAATAGAGCACACTATAAACTCCCCCTCCCCATATTATCCCTCTCTATCCCCCCCAACAGGACACAAACTCGTAATACTAGAAACTTTGTATATCATTCTAAAACTTCCTATCCTCAGCCCCCATTAAGGCAAACTTCCTATCCTCTGGCCCCATTAAGGCACGTAGCATAAGCCCCCAGCCGTGAAAGGGGCGTAAAGCTATCTTGATAATGCCGTCTAGCGAAGGGGACTCAGTTTATAAGGAGAGTTTATCAAACTGTGCTGATCGACTATAGATAGTCTGATTGACCTTGACCTTGCCATCTGCTGACAAAGGCTTAGGAGACTATGTTGTACTGAGTGACAATAAAGAACGGCATGGTTCGCTTGAAAAGTTCAGAATTTGAGAAAAATATAAAAGAATTTTTTTAAAAAAAATTTACATATTTTTTGCCTCTTTAAATTCTTTTGTTTGTTTATTTTAACTGCATCAATAACTTCATTTTGCTATAATCTATATTTTCTTATGTTATTGATTATATCTGTACATTGTCTTGAAAATAAACACTGTACAGAAGTAAAGTCTTGCTGTCTGGTACACTCTGTACAGAAGTAAAGCCTTGCTGTCTGGTACACCCTGTACAGAAGTAAAGTCTTGCTGTCTGGTACACCCTGTACAGAAGTAAAGTCTTGCTGTCTGGTACACCCTGTACAGAAGTAGAGTCTTGCTGTCTGGTACACCCTGTACAGAAGTAAAGTCTTGCGGTCTGGTACACCCTGTACAGAAGTAAAGTCTTGCTGTCTGGTACACCCTGTACAGAAGTAAAGTCTTGCTGTCTGGTACACCCTGTACAGAAGTAAAGTCTTGCTGTCTGGTACACCCTGTACAGAAGTAGAGTCTTGCTGTCTGGTACACCCTGTACAGAAGTAAAGTCTTGCGGTCTGGTACACCCTGTACAGAAGTAAAGTCTTGCTGTCTGGTACACCCTGTACAGAAGTAAAGGCTTGCGGTCTGGTACACCCTGTACAGAAGTAAAGGCTTGCGTGTCCCTAGGGCTCCAAACGCTACGGAGCCCTACTCTTGTGCTCTGCTTGAATATCGTAAACACAGCCGTTCCCAACTTATGGGCAACACGTCTATTGGGGCCACTTTACAGGCATCATTCTTATTGTAACTCCAAGGGGCATAATATGATGAAACATTATTAGATTCCATCAAACTGGAATTTTTTTCAATTTTGTTCAAACGCATCTTTTTAATGTTGTAATTACATGAACTTTAAGCGAGTAAAAAAAAAAAAAAATGCATTGTCAGGCCAACTTTATTTTTACAAATAATTTTGAAAGTTTCAACATGCATGCTTAAATCCAATTGAGATGAGTGTTGATTGTACAAAGACATATTAACACACCTTCTAGTGGGAATTTCAACCAAACACAGCGCACTACAGTCACTTGATAGTCTAATTGTTAGTTACAGGTATTGCTTAGTTGGGCTTTAACTTGGCCAATTTTATGATATTATGGCACATTGTAGATTGGCAAATTAACCACCAAAAGAAGCAAAACTGCCCAAATAACATACAAAATGAAGAATTCAGAAAAAGAGTTTTAATAAAAAAAGAAATGGTTTAGTAAAAAGATTACTTAGGCACAAACAAGATATCACCACCTTCATTGGCTAAAGCTTTTTGGATAGGAGCTTTGGAACTTGACCTTTTTTCCAACGGTAGTTATTTTTGGGGATTTACCTTTTTTCATGAACCCAAAAATAAAATTCAACAAAAAATTTTATTTCCCAATGTAAAAAGGAAAGTTAAAAAAAAACTTTTGTAAGGTTTGTATTACCTTGATAATTGAGGGGAAAATTTGGAAAGCGCTGTAGGAAATCAATAGCACTAGTACAGCGGAGAAATGTAAGTCACTGAGTCAGTGATACATTGTTCTACTAGTCTGCTTTCCATTCAATGATGAGAGATTCAGTTTCTTGTCTTGATTCTAGGAACCTTTCAATCCATATTCCTCAAGTCAGTGATACATTGTTCTACCACTTTAGTCTGCTTTCCATTCAATGATGAGAGATTCACTTTCTTTGTTCTGATTCCAGGAATCTTTCAATCCATATTCCTCAAGTCAGTGATACATTGTTCTACCACTGTAGTCTGCTTTCCATTCAATGGTGAGAGATTCACTTTATTTGTCCTGATTCCAGGAATATTTCAATCCATATTCCTCAAGTCAGTGATACATTGTTCTACCCCTGTAGTCTGCTTTCCATTCAATGATAAGAGATTCTCTTTATTTGTCCTGATTCCAGGAATCCTTCAATCCATATTCCTCAAGTCAGTGATACATTGTTCTACCACTGTAGTCTGCTTTCCATTCAATGATGAGAGATTCTCTTTATTTGTCCTGATTCCAGGAATATTTCAATCCATATTCCTCATGTCAGTGATACATTGTTCTACCCCTGTAGTCTGCTTTCCATTCAATGATAAGAGATTCTCTTTATTTGTCCTGATTCCAGGAACCTTCAATCCATATTCCTCAAGTCAGTGATACATTGTTCTACCACTGTAATCTGCTTTTCATTCAATGATGAGAGATTCACTTTCTTTGTCCTGATTCCAGGAATATTTCAATCCATATTCCTCAAGTCAGTGATACATTGTTCTACCACTGTAATCTGCTTTCCATTCAATGATGAGAGATTCACTTTCTTTGTCCTGATTCCAGGAATCCTTCAATCCATATTCCTCAAGTCAGTGATACATTGTTCTACCACTGTAGTCTGCTTTCCATTCAATGATGAGAGATTCACTTTATTTATCCTGATTCCAGGAATCTTTCAATCCATATTCCCCAAGTCAGTGATACTTTGTTCTACCACTGTAGTCTGCTTTCCATTCAATGATGAGGGAAATTTTCCATGTCCTGACCCTAGGAATTTTTCAGTCCATATATTTTAAGTCAGTATTTATTTATCGTACGGCTTATTTACACATCTAAAAGTGAGTAATAAACTTGATCAGGAAATCTGATGGCAGTGATTGTCTGATCGCCAAAATTGTCAGTACTTTAGCCGCAAGTCAATGCGTTGCCCAGGGTGAACCATGAGGAGGCGTACTATCATTTCAAGTCAGTAGACAGTGAATGATGATAGAAGAAATTCTTCTTGAATTCCATTTTATAATTCCAAGAAACTTTTCATTAATATTCCTTTCTTGTCATGCTGATAGACAATCGGTCCCATGAGTTTATACAAAGGGAGTCTTTCTACAGCAGATTCCTGACTGAAAATAATAATCTATTTATTATTAAAGTCTTTCGATAAATTCTATGACAAATTCTACGAATAGAAAAGCATTTTTAATGTTTCTTTCTGAGAAATCATTAGATACCTCCCTATTGTCTTTATCCCCTAGAGTAATGTCAATAGTCTGTTATTTTCAGATTGTGCGGAATCTAAGGAAATGTTTTTCCTATATGAATGAGTTACATATACATAATATAATTATATTAGTAGGTACTTACTTAACTTTACTTTCCGAGTCCATGTGTGATATCATGGTGGTGAAAGGATTGATATTAGTGAACCCTTTGGACGCTGTCATTGTAAATAAAACTTGATCGAACATGTTTAATAATAATAATGCTGGGTAACTAACTTCGACAACTAGACTGTTGACCTCACCTAATCTCCTAATAGTCCTAGGTACAACAACTTTTTTCAAGAGAAGAAAATCTCAAAATATTTGACAAATAATAATAGGTCTCATTTTTTTACTTTTTTTTTTATTGTTCTACAATTTTTATATTGTTCGAAGTGTCAGTAAGGTCTTTCACTTTAGCTTAAGTATGTTTACATAATTATCTATGTATTTTTTAATTCAAATTTGGCACTGTAGATAACCATTGCGAGCAAAATGAAACTTTTTTATTCAGACTGTCTGCCAAACAAGAATTGACCTATTCGTTACTGTTACACCACACCTTGCCAAAACAGTTCATTCATTTATGTCGACAAAGTATGGACATCAAACAGAGAAGAAAAAAATGGCGAAAATATATTATACACTCTGTCTGATGGAATAATGGTTTCGCGTAGATTTAGTGAAGCTAGTTTGAGTGGTTGTGATATCACGAAAGAGATTAACACAAATATGATAACTCTTTTTTGAGAGAGAAAAAAACAGAAACTTTTTCTTGTTGGGCATTGCAATATTTTTGATTGCATTGATTACCTATACTGTATATCTGTTGTTGTTGTAACCAATATGGCTAGAGCTGGAGGAAATGATGGTCTCCAAAAAACTGGCTCGTCCTGAACAACATAATTTTGTGTTCGATAGTACTTAAGTAAAAATAACTATTTTTTAGTGGAAGGTAACCACCAGGCGAGGTTATTGCTCAAAGCATTTTCTACCATCTAACCCTTAGGTGAGTATTATGAAACAGGATTAAATATCTAGGATTTGTTAATCCAAGCCACCATCACCTAACAGCTGATATAAATGCGCTGTGATTGGTTGAAATTTCCACCAGAGGGCGTGTTCAGGGATGGTGAAGGATTAGTTAATGTAATCCCTCTTCTCATTTCGGGACATAGAATCAGTCTTATTATTATGTGCTCATACGCTCAGTTGCTCACATTCTCAATTCATTGAGGAAAAATCCAAGGGTTGGCCCATTCTATTTATTTATGTACTCAGCAAAACTTCAACACTACATACTCGTATGTTTATATATCCTACATGTGTGTAATTGTGTATATTATAATATCTACGTACAGTTGTACATAGTTGCTGCCAAATGAGGGCTAACCATAATGCGGGTATTGACGCCCGTTAGTCCCAAAGTTATTAACCCGTTAGTAGATTGGGGTCACTTAAGCATTAAAGAAAATTATAGTTTGGGGTTGCACTGAATTTGAAAGGAGGAATGAATAAAATCTTCAAAAAAAAAAATAAATAAATAAATAAATTTGATTTTGAACATTTCATTTATTCATACCTATTTATTTTTTATAAATTTGCATAAATTACATTCCCTCAGCTAAATGGTAACTTTGTTTTAACTTTCTATTGCCTTTAAGGTGTAGAACTTATTGCTTTCTTTTTACTACTAACTTTTTACCAACGGCAATTGGTTAACGCGCTAGTCTGGTAGGTAATCCAGGTAGCGTAGGAATCCCTTGGTTCGAATCCCACCCAGTGCATGCATTTTTCCTCATTAAACTGAGTATGTGTCCGTATAATAATAAGACTCTGAATATTAGGTGCTAGAAAATGCTTTGGGCATTAACCTCGCCTGTTGGCTACCTTCCACTAAAGAGTGTTATTATTGTTATAGCTTTCTTATTCCTAGACATGAAACAGCAGCTATTGAAGACGCTAGTGATATGTGTTGTAGCTTGTTCATACCATAGTATGCCTCCCTTCTCATGGGTGAGAAATGACACAATACTTCCCATTGAGGTGCTGGGTCAACACGAGCGCACCGGGAGGTATCCCTTACAAACTTTTTTGTGTCGGCTCTGGAATTTGAACCCAGGATCTTCCGCATGGCACGTGAGTATCTTACCACTGAGCTTATCGTGTTTACCTTCTCGTTATGTCCACTTTCCTAATCACTTTTGCAGCACGAGGTATTTATGGCTATGGTATGTCAAATGACAGTCTGGTTGTGGGACTATAAACAGGGAGTTAGACCAGCATTGGCTTGGTTCTGGGGCCCTTGTCAATTATTAGCCTCCTTGCAAAGACATCAGTGGTAGAAGTGCTGAGTCATTCCTCCACTGTCTGGCTGCCATCGTTCACGATGACGCCACCCTATGATGATGATGAACCCTCAAAGTAAACCAGCATTGGCTTGGTTCTGGGTCCCTTGTCAATTATTAGCCTCCTTGCAAAGACATCAGTGGTAGAAGTGCTGTCTGGCTACCATCGATCACGATGACGCCACCCTATGATGATGATGATGATGTCAAATGTAAAACGACTGCACGTATTTTGTTTTTTCATTAGCGAAAATGATAAAAAAAACCGACCGTAAACAATACTTTCTATACCTTATAGGAAATAGAAAGTAAAAATGTACGGTAATTTATATAATGAGTACCCATGGGAAAAACGTACATTAATGAAAAAAAAAAAAAAAAAAAAAAAAATGCGTGTAACAATGTTTGAAAAACTCTGTGGGTATACTCCGTTGAGATTATGTTGGAAATTAGCTCACATTAACAGTACAATAGTTGTTGCTCCCTCCCCTCTCCAACTAACAGATACAATAGTCCCCCCCCTAACAGTGCAATAGTTACCTCCCCCCTAACAGTGCACAGTACAATAGTTGCTCCCTCCCCTTAAAGTGCAATAGTTACCTCCCCCTCCCCTAAGTACAATAGTCTCCCCCCCCCTTATGCTCCAGGCTAAAGCTCATGTATGCTTTGCGTATATTATGTTGATGGTTAGATGAACACAGTAGAGTACCATTAGCAAATGAGAGAGAGAGAGATAGACACAGATGAATTGATAGACAGATAAGTAGGGTTGGGGGAGGGGAGAGAGAGAGAGAGAGAGAGAGAGAGAGATAGATAGACAGATGAATTGATAGACAAATAAATAGAGTCAAGGGTGGGAGAGGGGGGAGGGGAGAGAAGGAGATATATGAGTGTGAGAAGGGAAGGGAGAGAGAGAGAGAAAGAGAGATGGAGGGGGATGATGAAATATATGAGTGTGAGAAGGGGAGAGAGAGAGAGAGAGAGAGAGAGAGAGAGAGAGAGAAGGGGGGGGATGAAGTAGAAAGATGAGCCATACCTAATTGATTGATACTAAATTAGTAATACATTTTTTTTTTTACCATAACATACCCCAAAGCTAAAGACTTGGTGGTTTTAATTAGAAAAAAAAAGATGAATGAGTGAGAGATGAAGAATGAGAGAGAAGGAGAAATGAAAAAAGGGTGAGTGAGAGAAAAAGGGAGCAACGAATAGATATCAAAAGGTAGAGATAAAGAGAAAGAGGGAGGGAGATAAAGAAATAAAGAGGGAGCGAGATAAAAAGAGGGGGGATGGAGAGAGAGAGAGAGGGAGAGATAGAAAGAAAGAAGAAGGGATACATAGAAAGAGGGAGGGAGAGAGATTAAGAGGGAGGCCTTATAAAGAGTAAGAGAGAAAGATGAAGAAAAATAGAGAGGGAGAAAGAGAAAGAGGGAGGGAGATAAAAAGAGGGAGGAATAGAGAGAAAGAGGGAGGCCTTATAAAGAGTAAGAGGAAGAAATGGAGAGAGAGGGAGGAATAAAGAGAAAGAGAGATAAAGGAAAAGAGCAGAATAGAGATAACGAGAAAGAGTGTGAAGAGAGCTAGGTGTAATGATGAACAGGAAGACGGGGACAAGACATAATAGAAAAATCTCGCAGGGACATAGAAGCATAGGTTATACGAGTATCCAGAAATGACATGTCATCTAATAATACTGAAGTCCCTTTGCCGACAACCAGATGTCATCGTATTGAAGAAAGGGAAAAAATATTCTATACGAGAGAAAGATAAATATTTCAACAGATAAAAATAAGAAAGAAAATACGAACTCACGTTGAAAAATTGAGAAAAAGAAAACCTCTCATGTTGAAAGATTAAGAAAGAAAAAAATTCTCATGTAATTGAAAGATTGAGAAAAATAAAGAAAATGTTAGGCCATGCCTCAGTCAACGATTGGCACTAATTTACTTACCTCTACAATGTGAAGTCCACATGTTCGACATCCATCTAAAACATAAAATGAACATAAATAAACATAAATACACATTCATGTTGCTAACTGCGAACATAACTTGACATAATACACTACAGGGTGGACCAAAAAAACGTTTACACCCGTTAATGGTAGATTACTGACGACATTTCCAGCCCGGATCTGCAATCCGTTTTTTCGGATTCGCCTTTTTAACTGCACAAAATGATTTTTTGCAATTTTCTGAAAAAGTCCGACTTTGGCTTATTCTTCAGGTCAGAACTTTTTTCCTGTTAAAGATGAGTTGATTCTGAACAATTCTGCAGAAAGCCAACAAAATTTCGATGTTTCTAGCTACACTACTTTGTTTTTTACGGTTTGGTTTCGCATCTTTTTTGACACCTGAATAGAAAAAATATTCTCATGTAAGTTTTTTACACTTTGAAACACTCAAGATTTGCCCGATCAAATTTTGGCACAGACACGGGCAAGTTTGATAAAAGTTGGCGACTAGCCCAAGGATGCTAAAAAATAATTTTACGATTTTTTATCACGTGATCTTCTGGGAAAACGAACCAGGTAAGTCTCAAAAAATGATGTTCAAAATCTTAAAAGTGTTGACCGTGTAGGGTCGTCTTGTACTCAAAGAGTAATTAGCTATTATTTATGTCTGATAATTATTTTCCTTGGAATTAATTAAAGGCCAGTCAAATGAATGATTGTTTGTTTCTCGATGATAGTTTTCAAGCATATTTTTCTGCATTCTATGAAATATTATCTTTAAACTTCTTGAGTTTTTTTAGTAGGTACAAGTTACATAATTATTCGGATATGCATTTAGCATATGGAGCTGCCAACAGGAACATTTGGGATCACGTGAAAAACATTGTTTACGAAATACCAGTGGAGACGCAAGAGTAGCAGAATCTGGTAGCAAGAATCCTGTGGCATTCGATGACCTGACAAAAAAACATGTAATCCTCCGCAACATTCGACGGAACATGATGAAGAGGTTCAACCTTTGTATCCAGGAAGGTGGACGCCACTTCCAACAGTTCCTCTGAGGGAATTGAGAAGGGAGAGAGAGAGTGAGAGAGAAAGAGTGAGAGAGAGAGTAAGAGAGAGAGAGAGAGTGAGAGAGAGAGAGAGTGAGAGAGAGAGAGTAGAGAGAGAGTGTGAGAGAGAGAGACAGAGAGCGAAAGAGAGAGGCAAGAAGGTAGAAGGAAAGTTCTGAGTTACAACTAAGGTACATTGGTTTAAAAAAATTGTGTGAGGAGAATCCATAGTGTCTCCTATGGCTAAATAAAAAATGGCAACAGTCTTTTTTATTTTGTAGTCATGAATTTTTTGCTGGCTCTGGCGTTCGGACCGGGGTGGGATCTTCCGCATGGCAAGTGACTAGCTTACCACTGAGCTAATCGTGCGCTTTCGTTTCTCATTGAACATACTAACACAAAATGTTTTTTTTTAATACCTTTTTGTTTATATCAAAATAAAATTGTATAAAATATAATAAAGACTGCAAAAGTTTATTAATTTTACAAAATATTATCTTGTTTTTTTTCAAGATTTCTATTAAGAGTTGGCAATCAGTAAGTATTTGTTTTTTAATTAGTATTGTTTATGATAGAAGAAGCTACCTACATATTTACCTGGCTGCATTTCATAAACTCTATTTTCGTTAGGAAAATTCGCTAGTTTTTTTTTCTCTCCCAGGGAAGCATAAGAAAAACCATCCTTACATTATCAAGGCAGTCTCTCAGGGGCTTACATGAATAATAATTATGTGTATTGTGATACCAATAGTATCTGATATAACTCAATTTACAGATTGTATTACCCCCAAAAAAACCATAAGTTGTTGGTGTTACAACAGGTCAGATACAGGTATGAATAAAATATTCCATCAGATTTTTTTGATAATTAAAATAATATTGACTGCCCAGAATTGAACCTCGGTCATGCGACTAACACTCATAGCACTACCACATCTAGCTAACACCACTGACAAACTGAAAAGCACGAAAATCATCATTTGAATTTTCCTAAACTGGCTGATGAAGGCATGTGAGACCGCGGTATTCAAAAGAAGCAATGTAAACAATTTTTGTAAACAATACAAGACGCTCTTACACAGTCTACAACTAGAAAACTCTTAGGATTTTTGAAGAGTTTTTGGCAAACATCTAATAATTTTTCTCAGAAGATCACGTGATAAAAAATCGTAAAATTATTTTTTAGCATCCTCGGGGCGGCCGCCAACTTTTATCAAACTTGCCCATGTCTGTGCCAAAATTTGTTCGGACAAATGTCGAGTGTTTTATTTAGTAAAATAGTTTTTTTGTGTGTTTTTTTTCTGTTCAGGTGTAAAAAAATATCACAAACCAAACCGTAAAAAACAAAGTAGTGTAATTAGAAACATCGAAATTTTGTTGGCTTTCTGCAGCATTGTTCAGAATTAACTCATCTTAAACAGGAAAAAAGTTCTGACCTGAAGTATAAGCCAAAGTCGGACTTTTTCGAAAAGTTGCAAAAAATCACTTTGTGCAGTTACGAAGGCGAAAAAACGGATTGCAGATCCGGGCTGGAAATGTCGTCAGTAATCTACCATTAACGGGTGTAAACGTTTTTTTGGTCCACCCTGTATACAGGGTGAGCATAAAGTCTCACCCCACCCCCCGTATCTCGAGAATGGCTAAAATTACAAGAAATCGCAAAAAAATGTATCCCTTCGATTTTAGGGGGATTAATTTTCAGCCAAAAAAAAATTGCCTACACGGCCCCCGTCAGGCTGGGCATGGACCAACTTTAAAATCTTAAATAGAATGGTATGTCTTGTGGCATATTTTTTTAAAGGTCTTATAAAGAGAAGTTCATTACAATAAATTTCAGTGAGCTACAACTTACCGTTCTTGAGATACAGGGTCGGACGTCCTGCGTAATATCCTTATATTTTGACCTATAACTCGTTGACCGTAAATTCCAGAAAAATGAAATTTGTTGATAATAACTCCTTATGGCAAAAACTTTCGAACAAGTTAAAACTTGATTTGTTTTTTCGCTAAAAATTTTCGGACTGTTCGTCCGGCTGGCTGACGAAACCGACAAGAAACTAACACCAACAGCTGATTAAGTCGAGTTATAACTTTTTCGACAGGGCTTGTCATAAGGAGTTATTATCAACAAATTTCATTTTTCTGTAATTTACGGTTAACGAGTTATAGGTCAAAATATATCGATATTACGCAGGACGTTCGACCCTGTATCTCGAGAACGGTAAGTCATAGCTCACTGAAATTTGTAATAATGAACTTCTCTCTATGAGACCTTTGAAACAATATGTCACAAGACATACCATTCTATTTAAGATTTTAAAGTTGGTCCATGCCCAGCCTGACTGGGGTGGGGTGAGACTTTGTGCTCACCCTGTATACTATTGCATTTTAAGTTTCTAAAAATGTAGGTAAGGGAAAAAAATATTTATTTTATCTAAACATTTTGGTCCAAAAAACCAAAGCTGCGCTTTCGAAATATGCCATGGCTCCGCAAAAGATGAACGTTTCACAGACTTTGTTTTATAGACATGAAACAAGAGCTACTGTAGACGCTTGTGATCTGTGTTGTAGCCTGCCCATACCGTAATATGCCTCCCCTCTGATGGGCGAGAAGTGACACAATACTTCCCATTTAGGTGCTGGGTCAACACGAGCGTACCGGAAATTCCTCGGACATTTCGTCAGCCTTCAATCTATGCCATCTTACCGGCATAGTTTTCTCCCAGTTTTCTCATTTATTTATTTGAAAGTAGGTACATAAAACAATATAAAAATTATAGATTGTAGACTTCTACAAACTCAGATGAGGGAAGAGCCGAAAGCATACTTGCTGCATTCTCCCTCTGCACCGCCAGGCTGAGACGCTGTTTCAGGTGGATTTTTATCCATTTATTTCTTTCCGTGTCAAATATTGCACCAGCAGCCAAAAGTAATACAGTCCACTAACATTTCCACCGATGCTTCTATGTACCAAACATAAGTGGTCCTTCGGGCCGGATTTTTTTGTACCAAACTTTTAACAAAAAAAGTTATGAATTTATCATAACTTTTCTCAGATAAAGAACATATTTATGGCAGATAAGTTATGATAAATTCTTACGGTCGTTAGGCACTTAAAGAAACCAGATGAAAAACAAAAATCAAGTCATTTGAAAGAGAGAAAAAAAAATCTAGACCTGTCATTAAGAATAAGGACCCAATAAAGAGCACATCCTTTTCTTATAAACTAATAAAAATGGCGGAGTTCTGTAAAGGAAAAATGCCATTCATGATATTGTTCTCAGTAGCTTCTCAGCCTTTTCAGTTTTTATATTTGTACAAAATAATAAAAAATGTAGACAGAGGGATGAAATGAAAAAGGAATAAAAAAAGAATTGAGCGGAGTTAGAGTGAGAGAGAAAGAAAGAAAGAGAGAGTAAGACAGAGAGAGATAGAGATACAGAGAGAGAGAGAGGGAAAGAAAGAGAGAGAATATGAAAAAGAGAAATAGAGAGAGAGAGTGAGAGAAAGAGAGAGAGAGAGAAAGTGAGCGAGAAACAGAGAATGAGAGAAAGAGATAGAGGAAAAGAGAGAGAGGGAAAGAGAGAGAAAAGTATTGTGTCATTTTTCAATTGTGGCAACTCTAAACTATTTTGCATGGATGACATCTGTAATAATAATAATAATACTCTTTAGTGAAAGATGACCAATTGACCAACAAGCGAGGTTAATGCTTAAAGCATTTTCTACCACCTAACCCTCAGAGTCTTATTATTATGTGGTCATATACACTCTGATGAATGAGGAAAATCTTTCTCAAAATTTTCATCTCTTCCTAAATTCATATATCACTTTTTTCATTACATTTTCAATTTTTCCTTTCATGATGTCGACTTCGGAAGCTTCTGAATCTGATGATTCTAGAACAGTAAAGTTCTTTTCCGGGAAACTTTTTTATCATCAACGGTTTGGTTGACTCACTTCTTTGATGCCATTGAATAATTGAAAAACGACAAAATTAAACAAAGAGCTGTGAAAACAGTCAATAAAGGAATACTTTCAAATAATTTCTAATATTAGATATTCTTTTATTACAAAAAAATTGACCGACCTCAGTAGCTTGATCGATTAGGCAGCGGACTTGTAACCTGGAAGTCGGTGGTTCAAGTCCCGGTTTCAGCGTAGATTTATTAAAGCGAGTTTGAGTAGTTGTGATATCACGAGAGTGATTAACACAAATATGATAACTTTTTTTATGCTCGGAAGTAACATTAGCTACCTCATAAAAGTTTCGAGTCCATCACCCCAGGAAGCACTTCAGTTTTCATATTCTGTATAGTAGGTAGTACAATGTATTGGACAACTAAAATTAGTGTTGGGGAAGGTTCTCCTTTTCCATCAATACTTTTCCTTATCAATATTCAGTCACGTTAGCTAGACACGGGGGTTCTAAGACTTTGTGTGTGTGTGTGTGTACAGAGAGACATTTGACTAGCTGCCCTTGAGAAGTAGTAAAAAGAAAGAGAGAAAGCAAGAAAGAGAGAGAATAAGAAGGGAGAGAAGATGACATAAAGAAGAAGAGAGAGAGAAAGAGAGAGAGTGTGTGTGAGAGGGAAAGAGAAAGACGACTAGCTGTCCTTAACTACTAGAAAGAGAGAGAGAGAGAACGAGGAGAGGGTGAAAAAGAGAAAATAAGGAGTTGAAGAGGGGGGAGACAGAGAAAGAAAACGAGGAGTTAGGGGGATAGAGAGAGAGAAAGAGAGAGAGAAAGAGAGAGAGAGAAAAAAGGGAAGAGAGAGAGAGAAAAAAAAGGGTAGTGAGAGGGAGAGAGAGAGAGAAAGAAAGAAGGGAAGAGAGAAAGAGAGAGAGAGAGAGAGAAAGAAGGAAAGAGAGAGAGAAAAAGCAGGAAAGAGAGAGAATGAGAAGGAGGAGAAGAACACATAGAGAAGAAGAAGGATAGAGTAGTGGGGAGAGAGAGAGAGAGAGAAAGCTGGGTGGGGTTCAATTCAAATTAATGAAAGAAAGCCCCGAAGCCCTTACCTAGCTTTCTATTCTTGCCTACGATACGAGCCGCATCAGAAAGCGTGAGTAAATGTCAACGAGAAAGCATTCATATCGATCCGGAGGCTAGAATAGGCATCCGGACGTCAGGTCAACGTTATTTGAATAGCGAAAATGGAAGTAGTCACCTTGGTCTAGCGGTAGCATGCTCGGCTTGCACTCCAGGTGACCCGGGTTCGAATCCCGTCGAGGTCGAAAAAAATTCGACTCTGTACATTGGATGTCGGGGACTCGTGAGGACAATTGGGGTAGTTGAAGCATGGGCAACAACCAGTTTCGTTTGGTGAATTTTTCGAAATCGAAATGTAAAAGCCATTCTTCTAAAGATTTCTGATATTAAAGAGGCGCTCTACAAACAAAAGAAAGCTGAAAGTGAAATAAAAAGATGAAATAAAAAAGTTAAAGTTATCATATTTGTGTTAATCACTTACGTGATATATCACAACTACTCAAACTCGCTTTACTAAATCCACGCTGAAACTGTGACTGGTGGTTCAAGACCTTCAGGTTACAAGTCCCATCGCCTTACCGTTCAAGCTACTGAGGTCGGTCGAATATGCAATTAATTTTTTAAAAGCGACCAGGAGTCAAATGGGCAATAAAAAAAACTAAGCCTTAAATATTTTTACAACGTGCCGAGGATATAAATTTTAATTATTACTATAGATTAATCTAGACCTTGTTCTAAATAATGCCATTATATTTTTTTCAGTCAGGATTTTTTACGTTGTTTTTTTTTTTAACTGCATGATCATATTGTTATAATTACTGACTTTAGAATCGAGCTCAGTAACTTGATCGATAAGGCGGCGGACTTGTAACCTGGAGGTCGGTGGTTCAAGTCCAGGTTTCAGCGTGAATTTAGTAAAGCGAGTTTAACTGTGATATCACGTATTTGATTGACACAAATTATGATAGCTTTTTAAAATTTCTGACTTTAGTCATTATGGCTTGTAAAATCACCTCTCTATTCGTCATATCGTAAAGGAATGTCACACTTACGATGTAATCCACCAATCATATGACCCAAAACCATCTTCTTTGAACACTACCATTGAAGTGGACTCACTGATGACTTTTATAAGAAATATCAATCTCCTTCACCTCATGTAGACCTTGAGAGGATCGGCACGACAATATTTGATTAAAGTGCCTAATAGGAAAAAAAAAATCTAGAATTTATTTTTGGGTCAGGATTTTAACTCACAATTTTTTTAAAATAAAAATATTATATTTTTGGGGTCTTTGGGGCCTCACATTAACAATATGGTTTCAATCTATCCCCCCCCAATATTTGCGAACAGATGGTCGAACTGCCAATATTTTGACGAATTAATGGTTTTGAAAATATCTTTATCCGATGAATTTTGATAGAGGGTATGGCTTGTCACGTTGTTGAATATGTCTGTCGAAATTCATAGTTCTATGATCAAAAGAACCGATCTCTAGTTCTTTTTTAATTTGAGTTTAACGTCGCTTTCAACTACATGATCATATCATGACGGGGATTTTACCCCTCATCAACCTCACCTATATTGAGTGGGGCCGGAAATAGCCAGCACCCAATTCCTAGCCGCGCTGGACGTTGCTAAATTTCAGTGACTGAATGAGAACTGGTTTATTCAACGTGCCATCGACGCTGGCTTTTGGTTCTTTTAATGAGGGTGTGAAAACCCGAAAGTTTCGTGTTCAGACAGTTTACGATTCTTTCCGGTACTTGGCCTGGCGCACTGCCTTGCGCTCACATAAATTAAATATTTGTCGTCTCCTCGAAGCATTTTATGCTGTTAACTTTGCTCGACATTTTTTAATCCAAACGAGAACTTACAACTCAAGTATGTATTTAAGCAATTTGCTTCAAGCATTTTTTCTCAGCAACTTGAGTATTCGAGATGATTTAATTTCGCTCCAGCAAGAGTTGCAACCACATTACTTTACTAAACTCTATTCCTTCATCCTGACATCTTGCGTAGAGATGTCATGAAAAACATGAAATAAGGATTTACACAGAATCTAGTTATCTTCCGTCATGTTTTTCCATTCATAAAATAGGTAAATTATTATTATTATCTGACCTGGGTGCAGGTTTTCAATGAAACCATTACAACACTGCGAACTGATTATATCTATTGTGACCAGTTGATTCTATTTGGTTTTAACGTCCTGATTGAGATAGATAGTCAGGACGGAGGTTCTACCCTCCATTCGCTGGGAATCGTACCAGTTACCCACATTAACCTCACCCAGCCTGGGTAGGGCCGCGAATGCCAGCCTCACGTGTTTGAAGGGAACAAAATTTTCTTTGAGAAGTCTGCCCCAACCGTGGATCGAACTTGGAATCTCTGAACTACGGGCAGTAGTCACAACCTTCACGCCACGGACGCTGGCTAATAGGTAAAAAATTAGACCAAAACAGTAAGCCTAAAAAATCCAAAGTCAAATTTGATGTCTTATTCGTTGGCTTCCAATTCAGCTTATTTATGGCAGCATTAGGAAGTCTTTACCTCGCTGAACGTTGCTTAATTTCAGTGATCCTACATTTTGACTCGACGCACGCTGGCAAACTCAGCTACTAAGAACGGTTACATTTCATGCAAGAAAACTCTAGTCTCTCTGGAGGCCGTTTACCGCTAACTATTCATCGTTTCGACTCTTTCTCTCTTTCCTTACTCTCCATAACAAACAATACAAGTGCAGCAGTAGCAGCTGACCCAGGAATTCCCGGGAGAGCTGTTTCAGAGCTATAAACTATAAATGGACCGTAGGGGGCGTCAACTTCGTAACCGCAAGTTATACCCATCACCACACACCCTCCGGAGAGCACTTGAACTCTCCACATTGGGAAAAGCAAAGACTGGCGAGTGTTTGATGAGAAAAATAAACATGCGGAAATAATGGAGCAATATGAAGATGAATATGGAGGAGCTAAAAGGAAATGTAGATGCAGAGGAGCAAGCATAAAACTGAAGAGAAGGAGATAAAAAAGAAGTAGAATTATATTATGAGCATACAGAAAGAAAATAATAAACGTTTTGACCTCAGTAGCTTGATCGATCAGTAACCTGGAGATCGGTGGTTCAAGTCCCAGTTTAAGCGTGAGTAAAGCGAGTTTGAGTATTTTTGATATCACGAAAGTGATTAACACAAATGTGATAACATAAAAACACATACAGAAAGAATGTAGAAACTTGAAGAAGGAGGAGGAGATAGCAAGATGGTGATGCAGAATGGCAAACATTGGGTTGAAGAAGCAAAATAAAGCTATGAACATGCGAAAAGAATAGAGTAATTTAAAATAAACGAAAGAAGAAAAGAGGAGTTGATGCAGATGGGAGCATATGTATACAAAAAAAAAGAGTGAACAACGACAAGAAAAAGAAAATAAACACTTAACAAGAATGTGGAACTAGTTGGAGAGAAAAAAGAAGATAATAAACAAATACAGCAACAATAGAAAAATCTCAAGAAAACAGAAAAGAAAAATATACAAAAATGAACACAAAAGTGCACACAGAGAGACTGGAGAAAAACTTGAGGAGAAGAATACGAAACTAAAGCAGAAGTACACATCGTAATATGTGTGCTTGACTTGAAGATTCGTCTTCTCTTTGGAAGTGTTTCTTTGTTTTGACCTCAGATGAAACGGGTTGCAGGGTTGCTATATTCTAGCCATGATGTTTTGACAGCAGGGTATTGAAGTTTCAGAACAAATGAGTTTCCGGCATTTCTGTAGATGCTACAGGGTTGCATTAAGCCGGGACTGAGAAATGTATTACTTTTGACCATATCGGGCTTTTGTTTCTTAACGTCGCTTTGATAACATAGCTCATGGAGGGGTTTTTAACATCCATTGGTTGAAGCAAACCAGTTCCACATTACTGTCACTCACCAAAAGCTTCAGTGGTCACATGCCAAGTCCAAAGCAAGCCAGCGTCGATGGCATGTTGAATACACCGGTTCCCTTCAGAACACCGAAGTTAAGCGACATCCAGCGAGGTTAAGACTTGGATGGGTGACCATTCAAATTCTAATTCTCGTGACGCTGGCTTTTCCCGGCCCCACTCAGGCTGGGTGAGGTCAATGTGAGTAGCAGGTTTGTGAGTTTCCTGCGAATGGAGGGTAAAACCCCCGTCGTGATATGACCATGGCAGTTGAAAGCGACGTTAAAACCCCACTTAAAAAAAAAAAAAAAAAAAAGTCCAAAGCAGATGTATTTTATCGTGAAATTGACAGTGGTCGTTCTTCCGAATGAAATCATTTCTCGAGTTTCACCTTAGTCACTAAGGTTCTTATGTGGTAGTTTTAATGAACTCAGTCTTAAAAGAACTCATTCAGAGATCTTTTCAAAATACAATCATGAACGAGAGCGAAATAATAAAAATTACAAAAACATACAACAGCCTATGACTAAATTTCATCTCAAATCATCACAACATCAAAGTCTTAGAAAATACGGGAGGGGGAAATGTTAAATAAAATTTTAAAATAAATATCCATCCTGGAACCATAATTTTTGCAACGCTAAACATACAATGGTAAGACACTATGAATAATAAAAATATTCAAGACTTCATAAGAAATAATCAACCATCGCTTCACTCCATCTCGAAAGCGAACATTTCTGACACTATAAGAAAAGAAAATGTTAAAAATTCAAATCAATAATGTCCACAAACCATAAAGTTTGTCATCAAACTCCAAATCACTCTCGACAATGAAATTTAAGACGCTATAGAAAAGAGACAATGATTCGTTTTACGTGAGGAAAAAAAAAAAAAAAAAAAAATGATGATGGGAGGAAAACACTGAATGACAAACTAATTTTCCAAAACAATGATGTCGTCGGAATTTAGATTCCAGTCAGGCAGCTTCCAATTTCAAATAGGACGAAATTTGAATTTCAAATGTTGTACTTAAAAAGAGCTTGTGCTTGTCTCTTCTTTCTCTTTCTTTCCCACTTGGTTCCAACTCTTTCTGCTCTCTTCAAATCTTTATCACTCTCCGCCTGTCTTTTACTTCCATTTCTCTCTATCCTAGTACATTCCCTTCTCTTTTCATCGGCTCTCCATTTCGTCTTTCCATCCTTCTTCAATCTATTCTTCCTCTCTCTGTCTATTCTTCCTTCTCAACATTATTTCTACATCTTCCACTCTTCTCTACCCATTCTCCCCGGAATATGGCGCCTCGTTTGAGAGTGATGAAAACGTATTGAGAATTTCTCAATTTCCTCTTCTCAGCTTAGAATTCAAAGACAATTGACGGACTGTCTTATCAAAAGGAAACCATTTCTTTGGAAAGTGGGAAGCATTTGACGTTTTGTTATACATTTCAAGGGAAGTATCACTTCAAGGAAAAGTCTTCTTTTACTTTGTCCAAGATATCGAAAGTATTGTAAAAGCTTGTAGCTATTTGTAGATAGGTACATACCGGCTCTTTGGGAAATAGATAGGTACATTCTATGTATACAGGGTGGGGCAAAAGTCTGGAAACCCCTTAATAACTTTCGAATGGCTTCTTCGGTAAAATTAAAATTTTGTATGGTAAACCGGGCTAATAAGAAATTCTTTTAGAGTGGGGTCGATTTTTGTTACCGGCCCCCATGTCGGGGCCAGAGGGGCCAACTTCATTTTTTTAAATACGAACTCCCACCTTGCGATACATTTTTGAAAAGGTCTTTAAATAAGAAATACATTGGTACATTTTTTTTTTTTAAATATTAACTGTTTGAAATGGCGTCCAACTTTGTGTTTGCAGTAAAGTCTGGAAACCTCTGAATATCTTTCGAAAGGGCTTTCTCAGTAAATTTAAAATTGTGTACGGTAATCCTTGGTAATTAGACCCTGTATTAGAATGGGACCGATTTTTTTTACCGGCCCCCATGTCGGGGCCAGGGAGGCCAACTTCATTTTTTTTAAATACGAAACCCCACCTTGCGATACATTTTTGGAAAGGTCTAATTACCCCGACTTACCGTGCACAATTTTAAATTTGCTGAGAAAATTCTTTCAAAAGATATTCATGGGTTTCCAGACTTTACTGCATAAGTGCATACACAAAGTTGGACGCCATTTGCAAACAGTTAATTTAAAAAATTAAAATTTGCACCAATGTATTTCTTATTTAAAGACCTTTCCAAAAATGTATCGCAAGGTGGGGGTTCGTATTTAAAAAAATGAAGTTGGCCCCCCTGGCCCCGACATGAGGGCCGGTAACAAAAATCAACCCCACTCTAAAAGAAGGTCTTATTACCCTTGTTTACCGTACAAAATTTTAATTTTACCGAAGAAGCCATTCGAAAGTTATTCAGGGGTTTCCAGACTTTTACCCCACCCTGTATACACGCTCGGTTTGTTTTTCTTGGCGTTTGCTTGATAGGATTTATAGCTTTTAACGTACCTGGTATATTGTGGAAGTGTATTGGGATGAGGGACACTCTATGGAAGAGTATTGACTACTCTCCATTGTGTTTCCAGGTGGAGTGGAAAGTAGGTGGAGAGGAGTAGTGTTTGGACAAGAAGTGGATGGATGGGGTGTAAGAGGTTATCAGTTTTGATTATACCAGCGTCGGCGTCGCGTCGGTGGCAATGGCACGTTCAATACACAAGTTCTCCTTCTGTAACTAAAGTTAAGCAACGTCCAGCTTAGTTAGGACTTGGATGGCTGACCAATCAAATTCGAACCCTCGTGATGCTGGCTGGCTTTACCCGGTCCAACTCAGGCTAGGTGAGGTTTATTTGAGTAGCTGGTTTGTGAACTCCCAGCAAATGGAGGGTCAAACGTCTGTCGTGAAATGACCATACAGTCGAAAAAGCGACATTGAACCCCAACAACAAAGTAAAATTTATTATAATTCGACGTCTCTTTTAACGTTTGCCTTTTCTGTTTATCATAACGTTCACTTATAGTCAAGTGTAGTCACTGTGGCAGAGCGAGTTAGCGCGCTAGGCATTGCACACATGGTGACCTGGGTTCGATTCCCAGCGGGGGAGGATTTTTTCTGCTCTGTACTTGGATGTTCGGGGTCCACTCATACCTCGTGAGGAAAAATGAGTAGCTGCTTTAATGTGAAGCAGCGACCAGTGGCAGAATCTTAGGCAAAAAATAATACAAGGTATTGAAAATTAAAGTGGTAAAGTCCTATGATTCTGCGCTACCCACTAAAATTGTGACATAATAACACAAAGAAAAAGCATTATTATTATTATATTATTATTATAGTCAAGTGATTAACGCGCTGGTCCGTTGGTTCGAATCCCACCCAATGCATGCATTTCTCCTCGTTAATTTGTGTTTGTGACCACACAATAATAAGACTATGAGTGTTAGGTGGTAGTAAACGCTTTGAGCATTAACCTCGCCTGGTGGTTACCTTCCACTAAAAAGTGTTATAATTTTACTATTTCATTTCTTAATTTTGTCTTCTCTTATTTTTTTATTTTCTTGTTATTTTTTGCAGTTTTGCGATGGTTTATAAAAGTGGTTGAAATCATCCACATGGTAAAAATCATCAACAACCAGCTTTGTTTTCAGTTGTCCGTGGTATTATACGATACAATTATCTGGGATTTATCATGATAAGGTACAGTAAGTACAAATATCTGGCATTGTATCACACCAGAAAGATAGTTGTGCTTCTATCTGCATAATCCTCTCTCTCTCTCTTTGCTCTCCCTGTTTAGTTTTTCACTGTCATACAGTCTCTCCGCTTTTTCATCATTTGAATTATTCTGTCTTTCTGCCCTATTTTGTCTTTTGAACTATTTTGTATTAGTTTTTTTCTGTTTCTATACATTTCTCCTTTGTCTATTTTATTTTCCTATCTCACCAATGCGCTTTTGTGAAGTTTTGCTGCTTCTTTATTTTCCGCTGTATCTACGCTGTATCTCTCTCTCTCTCTTATCCGTCTGTTTTTCTCTTTATTATACACTCCTATCTCTTTCATTTATTATCTCTTAGTTACCTAACTCCCTCTCTCTCTTGATCTACCTATAGCACGCAACTCCCATCTTTTCTGCTCTCCACAATTCACATTTGTTTCTTTATTTATTTCATCCACTGCTGTTTCATCTTTTATAATTTTCTTTTGTGTGTTTTATCCACTCTCTTACTCGTTCCATCCCCTTTCTCTCAGTTTTTCCTCATTCCCTCTTTGTGTACGTATATCTTTCTCACTCTCACCGATATAAAATTCATATCTCAATCTCTAGAGACTCTTTCAGTTGGTATGATGAATGTGAATATTATTTTCAACTCTTACCTTCTTCATGGTCTTGTGACTGTTTGAGTGAGCGAGTAAGAGGCATAGGGGAGGAGGAGAGACACATCGGTGAAGAAAGAGAGTAGAAAATATTATTACATGTGACTTTGAGAAATTACAGAAAAAATTCCGTCAGACAGAATAAAATTGAGGAAAAAAATCATCAAAAAAGTGTGGACCAACGGATAGATATAGTTTACTCAAGTTCAAAAGGTAAATGACCAAAGACTGTGGAAAAAAAATTGAGCGTGTGGTAAAAAAAAAAAAAAAAAAAAAACGAATGTCTTGTTTCTACTGTTTCATAATTCAGGCCTAAGTGCTCAAAGATATCATTTTTGAACATTTACAGTTTGTCTTTCTGAATCTATGAGTACAATATCGACAACAGTTAAATAATATTATAAGAGCAGTAATGCTAGCATCAACAATGACATCAGCATCAGGTGTAGCATCAGCAATGACATTAACATGAGGTGCAGCAGTGGTAACAGTAGAAACAAGGGCTGCAATACTAGCATGATCAGCAGCAGCGTCCTAATCCATCTTGTCTCAGAGCCTGTGAGTCTGCCAAGTCGGGAAATCCTCTCATGCAGCAAAGCCCCAACAGCAGCGTGCTGAATAAATTTCGTGAATTATAAAATTTGCTGCTCGCTAAAGTTGGAAAGTCAGCACCCCCTAAGGGAGACGAGATCCCTGAACTTTGCTTTCAGTTGAGAGACGAGATTATAGCTGACTGTTGCCAAGCAGATTATGCTATCTGTTAAATTTAATTGTAAATATTTGAATAACCGTATCTCTTTCTCTCTTTTCTCAGCCTTCCCTCTAATTCACACTCTCAAACAAACACTTTCAGAAGCTGTTTCAGTCCTGTAATTCCACGTTAACACCTACTTCCAGCTCTCTTGCTCTGCAACCTATTTGAAATGTAAACTTTTAGGGGTGTAAAACTACCACCAGTTTTCTCCATTTTGCAGAGCACTTTGAACATGTTTGCTGTTAGATCCATCACCATGAAAGTTCTACGTATCTACGACTTTTATATGCACACATCTGCATTTCAAATGGAATTTCTCTTGGTAATTTATTATGATTTATGTAATGTATTTTGAGTCTGAAAATATTAGGAATGAGAGTTTTAGGGTGGAATTAAGAGAGGTTTTGGTAATACCTCTGTGGCGCTAAGTCACGCATTGCGTACTGTCTAAGATAGGGAAAACCAACACTTAGCAATGACTTGTGATACAGAATTTGTCTATTCATTTCGCCTTAGAGTTTAAGTTTCAATATAATACGTCACATTTTATACCATGCTTTCGAGGTACAGTAGTGATTCTCTGAGATCTTTTCAGTAAAAATTGTTAACTGAAAACTGTCCAGAATTTATAATCTTCAAGTATCATTTAATTGAAATTCATCCTCAATGCCTAATGTATTTGTAATTGAATCGACATAGAAAATTATTTTGTATGCTATGGAACCAAATAGGTTAGCCTGACGTATATTCCATGTTTCATGTCATAGTCAGCTACTGAAGTGTTAAATCCATGGTACTTTTACCACATATTATCACTGGTTCCAGTATCTCCTCTATTTCCCTAATTCTGACCTGGAAAGCAATGTTCCCTATTAGCACGACCCCCGGGATCATTATTCATGAGGGATTAGACCCCCACCTCTTCTGCCGTCTTTGTTTTTCTCGTGTTCTCCGTGTCTTCTAAAGTTTTCTAAGTTCGCTGGTTGTTCTCTTTCACCTGCTTCTATATGCTGACCTCGTTACGTTGCTGCTCATGTTGTTCTTTTATTTTATTTTAAGGTTTGTTCGTACAAAGGAAACTCTATTAGCAAGATGAATCACATACGCCGGCCGTACTCCGTCCGTTCGAAAGTTACAAGTTTTAAAATTTGTGTTGATCACAATCGTGATATCACAACTACTCAAACTCGCTTTACGAAATATAACTTGGGACTTGAACCACCGACCTCCGATAACAAGTCCGCCGCCTTATGGATCAAGCTACTGAGGTCGGTGGTACAATTAGGTATATGTAATATTAATATAAAACTATGGATTTATATTAATAAATCTATAAAATATAATTTATAAAATATAAAAGGATTTATATTTTATATAATAGTTTTTTTTTAAAGTTTTATATAAAAATTTAAAGAATCCATAGTTTTATATTAATATTACATATACCTAACATTACTTGGATTTCTAATATGAACCTGATAACAAATAATTCGGTGGTACAAAGTATAGCTCTTGAACGATTTAATCTCTAAGAACTGTTTTATTTTGATATGGTGTCGGAACTTTTTAGTACATTCCGAGAAGTAATATTTAAGAATGATTGGACCTAAAAGAGACCCTTGAGAGATCATTGGTTGATTAGAGATAATAATTTGTTGCCTTTTACTGAGCTTTTGAATGTTGATGATAAAGAGTGATGCTGTTGTTAATGTTTCTAAATGGCAGTTTCTTTTGAATCTTTTTTCTATGATCATTATGTTTAATGGTTTTTCATTTATTTTTTATTAGACTCTTTAATTACCCAATGTTTTCCCTAATTATTTGTTTCTTCTTTTCATTAAACTCATTCTCTCTACTTGTCAACGCATCCCAGAATGTTTTTGTGTTGCTTGTTTGAACAAAAGTAAGTATAACTTTTATAATTATAACATTTTGAAAGTTTTAAAGCACACACACACAGTCGTAGAAAAGAGTACACATAGAAAATTATTACGGTTCGCAGAAGAAAAAAGTAAGGAAATATACAGTAATAACATTAAACACACATAGAAACATGAGCATATTTATGCTATACATAGGAAGAAGATTAGTACATACATACATAATTATGTGGGAAGTAGGTAGAAACATACCTACGCAGGTACATAGATAAGTAGATATGTATTATATAGTGCTACATATGTACATAGGTAGAACGTGACCTACAGCTGGAAGTTTCATCTAAGCCGAAAAGGATTTTAGACTTCACGGAAACATCTGCGCTAATCTCAGAGGGACAGTGAGGGCTTTCGGCTTTCAGCTTTTTGTTCCGCCGTACACAACTGTCAGGATGGTATTAGTAAGTCAGTCCAAGCCAGAAGTTGCTAGTGAGTTGCATTAGTAAGTCAGTCCGAGCCAGAAGTTCCTAGTGGGTGGTATTTTTTTTTTTTTTTAAGTGGGGTTTAACGTCGCTTTCAACTGCCATGGTCATATCACGACGGGGGTTTTACCCTCCATTCGCAGGAAACTCACAAACCTGCTACTCACATTGACCTCACCCAGCCTGAGTGGGGCCGGGAAAAGCCAGCGTCACGAGAATTAGAATTTGAATGGTCACCCATCCAAGTCTTAACCTCGCTGGATGTCGCTTAACTTCGGTGTTCTGAAGGGAACCGGTGTATTCAACATGCCATCGACGCTGGCTAGTGGGTGGTATTAGTGAGTTAGTCCAAGTCAGAAGTTGCTAGTGGGTGCTATTAGTGAGTTAATCCAAGCCACAAGTTGCTAGTGGGTGGTATTATTAAGTCAGTCCAAACCAAAAGTTGCTAGTGGCTGGTATTAGTAAGTCAGTCCAAGCCAGAAGTTGCTAGTGGGTGGTATTAGTAAGTCAGTCCAAGCCAGAAGTTGCTAGTGGGTGGTATTAGTAAGTCAGTTCAAGTCAGAAGTTGCTAGTGGGTGGTATTAGTAGGGGAAGGGCGGGCAAAACGGACACGTTAAGGAAAATTTTATTTTGTATTTTTCCTAACGTAACCTAATGAAAACTTTTGACGTGGATAGAGTTACAAATTAACATTTCTTTCATTTGGTAGCATTTACTCATCTCTAAACATAGTAGTTCTGTAAAAAAATGTCATTTTTCAAACCTCCACAAAAATCCGTTTTGCCCGCACAGTGCGGGCAAAATGGACACTGCCTGTCCATTTTGCCCGCCTAGGAATTTTTCCCTATAACCAAAAAAGAAAGTTAGGTACAATTTTTTTTATTAATAATGTGGTTTTATTTTAAGTTTAGAAAGGTACAAAGGTTTCAAAAGGTACCAATACAAAGGGTTTTTAAGTTTAGAAAGGTAGAAAGGTACCAATACAAAGGGTTAACAGGTAAACATGGTTGGTAGGGTTATTTGTGGATTATTACCTACCTATCTAGGTACGATTTTTTGTTAGTCTTCTGGCAAGACATATTTCACATTGAAAATCATCATCGTCATCTTCAACTCCAGCACATTCATCGTGGGCCCATTTGTGGCACTCAGAACAACGAATCCAACCTTCACGAGACTTTGATTTCGAATACATTTCATTGCAGTAAAAACATTCGGAATCATTTCCCACTGAGTCACTAGCAGCACTTGTTTCTGGAAATAGAGTTCTTGGACGCGAAGACTTCTTTTTTCTTGGTTTTGGCTGAGGGGGGATTTTTGTCCTACTTTTTTTCAATTCGTCTATGTAAGGACTTGTTGTCAAAATGCCAGATGACCCTTTTTTCGGACCAGTTTTCCGGATGGGCTGGACCTGTGCTTTTGGTACGGGTAAAATATCTGTTGGGCTAAAATTGAAACTAGAAGTAGCCTCTTCATTGCACTGCACAGTTGGTTGGTCAACATCGATAGATATGATTGGAGAACTCGACACTTCAACTGTAACTTCTTCGATGTAGATTGGAGGCGGCGAAGTGGCGGGTTTCTCTACAGTAGACAAGGGTGGCGAAGTGGGGGGTTCCTCTGCAGTAGACACGGAGCTTTCCATAGGACGATCTGTCGACTCAGAAGGAGCAAAATCAGCCTCACCATAGACATCTGGATTGAGAGGAACAATGCCGCAGCTCCGGAATCCATTGATTGCAGTGTTTGGAACAGCAGCTCTCAAATAAGCCTCACCAAACAATGAAGAGATTTGATACTGTGAAATCGCCCTTCCAGGATTGTTTCTCAAATATTTTTCAACAGCCTGGACGAAAAATGTGTTCAGTGGATTCATGAAGGAAACATCCAAGGGCTGCAGCTTATGACTGCAATGTGGCGGTAAGCACAACACGGTGGTATGGTTCTGCTTAGCCTTCTCAAGGAACATAACATTCTTTGTGTGGGTGTAATGTCCATCAAGAACTAGGAGAACAGGATCTCCAGCTGTTGGCTTTGTATGGCGCAGGAAATGATCATACCAGTCATTGAAAATCTCGGTCTGCATCCAACCAGTTGGGAAGCAAGAGAACACCGTTCCCGGGGGTGCACCGTCAGTGAGCTCTGGCTTCATTCTTTTCCGTGCGAAAATAACCAAAGGTGGAACAAAACTACCGCCTGCTGACATACAAATTGCGAAAGTTGAAAGTACTCCTCTTTCGGCAGAAGTCATGGCCCCAACTTGCCTTCGGCCTTTGAGAGCAAACACTTTGGAACTTTTGGACTGTACAGTGGTAAGACCAGTTTCATCTACATTGAATACTCTGTGGGGTGGGAAATTGTGCTTTGCTTGTACGTCTTGAAGGAGATTATAGAATTTCATTACGTTAGGCTTATTAAAAGCCTGGGCTCTAGCAGTAGATGTAGCCTCGGGCTTCCTAATTGATAATTCTGGATGGCGCTTTCGAAACCCTTTTATCCAATCTTTTCCAGCCATCATCTTGCCAGAGTTGAAAGAATGCTTGATTTTGTTCTTTTCAGCCAACTGGTAAGCCAAACACTGCAAATCTTTGATTGTAACGCCATAGAATCGAACCTCCATGTTTAAAATATGGTTTACCATTTCTTGTTCTTGTTCTACTGAGAAAACAGTTTTGAACCTACCCAGGCATTTTATATTACCACTAGCTCTCAGATTTTTGTTCTCAAATCTTCTTCTTAAAGTTGTGCGGGGAACACCGAACGCTGATGCTGCCTTACTCAATGTCATTCTACCAAGTCTCACGGCTTCAATGGCTTTCTCCATTGAAGTGGCATCCCAGCCCTGGCGTGTAGACTTCCTTGTGTAAGTTGCCACCATGGTCCAGAGTAGTGAGCAATTCTGAAAGAGATGAAAAAAAATCCCAAATTAATATTCAAACTCATTATAAACATGTTAAAACTCATCTCATGCACAGTAGTAGTCAGTACCTATAAAGGAAAGAAAACAGAGAATAAAGGAAAGAAAACAGGCAGCCGTTCCAGTAACAAATTTTCCCTTTTGAGAAAAATCCACCCCGGGTGGGAATCGAACCCGCAGCATCAGGGTTGAAACGCAGGAGTAGGTACCTACTACCTCACACCCAACAAATCTGGAGTCAGTATCCTATTACCTAGCTAATAATCCAAGATTTCACTATGTATAATTATATAATTAATATATTATGTATCCAAACCGACCTCAGTAGCACGATTGTTAAGGCGGTGGATTCGTAACCCGGAGGTCGGTGGTTCGAATCCCACCTCAGACATAAGATAGTAGGTAAACAGTTTTTAAGAAAGTAAGGGGTGATAATTTGTGACATACCTCGGTATTAACACAATTAAAACTCTATATACCTAATATTTATCCATGTAATATAATATCCACTTATTTATACTGTCCGACTAGGACTGAACAGTCTCAATATTACAGCAGGCTGCACTTTTACTATGTGGTTAGATCTTAAATTGAGGACAACATCTTTGTCTCGGCTGGGGTTTGAACCCGCCCCTTCTGGGTTACCAGTCGGATACTTTGACCACTGAGTTACCGTGGAAGAGTATAATAATAGTACTTAAATTGTATTGAAAGTCGAGTATGTCATTCAAATTATTAACTTTGTGTAGTAAAACATGTTACAAAAAAATAAAACAACCAATATAATGTATTTGAATGGAGCGGGCAAAACGGACAGTCTATGTCCATTTTGCCCGCTTTTGACTTTTTGCAGAAAAAGTTTTTTTTTTAAGTTTCAAAAAACACTGAAACAAAACCTACGCACATTAAAATAAAGCTAAGAAAATTAGCTATCTAACACTATTAATAAATAAAGCACAACACTTACCTGAAAATTTTAGAATTTCAAAACATTCACTCGTAAAATAACATCACGGTACTCCAAAACAGCTTATTTGATCGTAACTCAGAAACGGAATGACTCTGCGAGCTAGAAATCATTTCAAAACAAACAGCTAACAAATATTTACTAACTGGCAGGGGTTCCACGAGAGTGCAGCACATGCAAGCAGAGATAATGACACTGTCCGTTTTGCCCGACCTGGCCATTTTGCCCGCTCTACCCCTAAGTCAGTCCAAGCCAGAAGTTGCTAGTTTCTATGGAGCAAAGAGGAAAGCATGAGTGAGAAGAATGTTTGCTTAAGGTAGTAAATAAAGAGTGTAGCTGGAGACATATTGTATGTGATGTTCCCATTTTAAATTAATCAACTTCGCACTAGCGTTTTTTGTTGATACAGACCATGCGCCTGACCACTAACTTTTTACTTATACGCAAATATCTCGTTAACGATACACCCGATTTTAATAAAATTTTGGATGTTAATGCGCATTATTGTTTAAAGTAAAATATGATTTAGCTCTGATATGAAAATCCCAAATGTCGGACAAAAAAGTGCAAAAATAAGGTCTAAGATTGGCGACACAGATTTTTTTGTAGAATCTAGAATGTAGGAAAAATGCTAATCCAACATAATAAACAAATTTTAAGAAAATCGGTTAATCTGTTTTGGAGATACAAGGGATTTAGTATAAAATCTCAAAATTACTACGTGTACATACGATGTGAAAAAATCACGAGGAAGTACTGTGTCCATAATTGGCAGTGTATTATTGTTGTGATTGTTTGTTATCATAGTGGGGATCTATCTGCTCATAATGATAGGCCATTAAATAGATAATCGTTTGAAATATTTTGTTCCGCAATATTTCGAATATTTTGTAAGCCCATGAAAAGATACACTAATGGCCGGAGCCAAGTGGTTTTGATTGTGTATGTTTATCAGGGCATTAATTATTCAAAACGAGCGGTTCTCAAATTTCGGACTCTTCTTGACTTTTCATAATGATGCGCCATTAAATAAATCATAATCTTAGAAGCCAAAAAATGATGATGGGCTAGGATGGGTCCTCTAAAAAGAAATAAAAAATAAAATAAATGATTATTATTTTATTATTATTCTTGAGATATTCAAGCAACAGGTGAAGAGTAAAATTAGAGGTCAATTTTTTCATACATTTCATCTTCGTAGGAAAATTTACATGGTTGTTTCATGGTTACCATTCGCATGTATTTTATTATTATTATTAGGTAATTGTGCCCCGTAAACGCTTACGTATTAATTCAGGACACTTCAACTCTGGTTGGTTACACAGGCAGTTTGGTTACAGTAATTTATTCGATAATTTCTTAGTTTGAGCGTGGATTTAGTAAAGCGAGTTTGAGTAGTTGTGATATCACGTAAGTGATTAACACAGTTAACTTTTTTATTTATTTCGCCCTAAATCAAATTCACTAATAGGTAGGCACTTTAAAACTGAAAGATTAAATTATTAGCAGTAGAAATTAAACCTAAATGTTCACTTTAAATAATTAACCAAGTATGTGCTAATGGCGTGTGTGATGATGAGTATAATTCCTACTTTTAAGTCTGCTATGTGAAGTGTGCATGCTTAACCGACATTTTGAGTCAGTTCGCAATCTTTCTGCCTTTCAGTAATGAATAATTTGTTTATTTTTTAACCATTTGTGTGTAGTTGTGTACTTTTTTTAACTTAATGTCCCGAGAATAGGGCAATTACAAAGTAAATCTCTTACATATTTTTGATAACTCCTACTATTTTTGATAACAGAATTTTTATTACTTCTGTAAAATTCTAATATTAGAAATCAGAAGTATTTATTGTGTTCGTTTTTGTAAAGAATAATAATAATTTTTTGCTTCGATTTCAATTTTTTGTCAAATTTTTGGACGTTTTTTTATATAACAGTCATATAATTTATTTGAAGATATTATTGTAGACTAAAACTGAAAAAATAATATATATTCACGTACCTACTACCAGAAAGTGGCCCAAGTACCATCAGTAGTAGTGCGCCTTCCACAGTTTGAGAACCCATTTCTATCATTTGTTTTTTTTTTTTTGGGTTTAATGTCGCTTTCAACTGTATGGTCATATCACGATGGGAGTTTCACCTTCCATTTGCTGGAAACTCACAAACTTGCTACTCAAGTGAAACTTACGCAGCCTGAGTAGGGCCTGGGATGGACAGCATAACGAGGGTTCAAATTTGAATGGTCACCCCTCCAAATGGAATCCCCGTCATGATATGAACATGCATTTGAAATCGATGTTAAAACACAGACAGACGGAAGCACGGAACAATGGCTGAAAACAACTTTTTTGGTATCCTGAGGCTATGATGTCGTGAATTCGCCTGGTGCGAACACGTGGAAGAACAACAGAAAAAAATAAAAACTAATTATTTTGTGTCTAAAGGGGGAATTCTAAATGTTTTGTGGGTTATATTTGTATTTTCACAATGTACATAGTTATGAATTAAACATAGATAATAGGTTTATTATGTCACTCGGTAAAACTGTTTATTTTACTAGATTAGGTTAAATTTCGCACTAGTGCAAAAATCAAACTATATTTACTTTGTATTATATCAAAATGAAAGATTGATTATTTGAATCACTATTATTTACTAAACTTCACTAATTTAATCAGATATCTAAATATCACTCTATTGAAACTACTAATGAACTAGGTACTCCTCTAGTCGGAGTCTAAATTACTTGCCACACCTCTAGTCGGTGCAGCTTCTAGAAAAAACTGAACTTCCGCCCTAGTCGGCGTCTCAATAGCAACTAACTTTTAGGCCTATTTCCTAAAGTAAAAAATGTCTGTCATATGTTCACAAAAGTTATTATTTAATTTTTTCATTCTAGTAATTAAAAACACCTCGCGTTCGCGACATATAATTCGCCTAGAATGTGAAAAACTGGATGGGTCAAATTTGCGACGAACACAATACTTTCCTTATTATAGGATAGGAAGGAAAGTAAAAAACTGAGAAAGAACAAAACAACAACAAAATGTGAGTCAACAGCGAACACATTGAGCACAGCTAACCAAAACAAAGCTAATATATTGTCTTCTTCAGAAATGTATTTTTAGACAAATCCGTACGAAGGTCGACTTAGTTTATTGTTTAGACCGTTCAAAATATTATTAAATGAGAAATTTTAATTATATATAATTATATACATATATTTATATTCTATGTATGATTAGGCGCTAAACAAGCGGCGGGTCTCATAGAATTACAGCTCGTGAAAATCATTGCCAAAGAATTCCGCACGGGAAAATTTTGCGTAGTTTCTCGGTCAACATGGATGAACAGTTTTATTGGTCTGAATGGTCTATTGGAAATGAAAAAAAAAAAAAAAAAAAAAAAACAAATACAAAAAAAATTGGTAACACTTAATTAACTGGTGACTTACCTATACCTATCTAGATAAATATTAATTTATTATCTACATAATTATGTATAAGCGTGCTAGTAAGTTTAGTGATCAGTTTACATGACCTACAAAAACTGTTCCATAATTTTTCCATCAGATTGATATTGAAATATACCTACCAATAAATTTAGTGATGGACCTACATGATTTACCAAAAATGTTCCATAATTTTTCCATCAGATAAACTGATATACAGTCAAACCTTGATATAAGAGAAATTTATTCAAATTTACCTTTCTATAGGGGAAAATAACCTTTTAATAAGAGAAATTTTTCAGGTCTAATTCACATCTCTGTGAGGTAAAATAACTTCTATATAAGAGAAACCTGAATATAAGAGAAAAAATTACCGGTCTCTTAAGTTCTCTTATGTCTAGGTTTGATATCAGTAAAATTAGTGAGTATCCTACCTTATCTATTAGTATTATGTGACCTCGTTGTATTGTTTCGGATGAAACTTCATACCAACTGCAACCTAGTAAGATCTATTGTGACCTACTTTACCTAAATGACCTAAATGGCTAATTTCAAGAGTTGCCAATGAAGACTGCTCAATCTATCCAGATTCGACTGTACCAATGACTTTAGTGATTGACCTACCTTGCCTACATGACCTACAAAAAAAAAAGTTCTATTATTTTTCCATGGCTAATTTCAAGAGTTGCCCTTAAAGACTGCTCAATATATCCAGGTTGAAATGTACCAATAACTTTAGTGATTGACCTACCTTACCTACATGACCTCCAAAAAATGTTCCATTATTTTTCCCATGGCTAATTTCAAGAATTGCCCCTGAAGACTGCTCAATCTATCTAGGTTCGATTGTACCAATAACTTTAGTGATTGACCTACCTTACCTTCGTGACCTACAAATAAACGTTCCATTATTTTTCCCTGGCTAATTTCAAGGTCAGAGTTGCCCCTGCTCAATATGTTTCGTATGAACAACATCCTCTTCAGACCTGGTAATTGCTTAATTGAAAATGCATGTCATATGTAGGAGGAAGCGGGGTAAAACTGACAGCTGGGGTGCATTAAAAAATTCCCTGCCCCCTTCCTACCTGTCTCCGGTAACGAAGTGGTTCACGTATGTAGGGAACATGGAAACATATCATGTACTGGGTGAATTAGAAGTCCTTGCTTTATTATTACTATTATTAAACACTATACTAAAAAACACTATATTAGTAAGGACATACAAATTTAAAAGATAATTACAAATTAGTATACAAAATTGGAAACAATATTGAAAAGAAGAAGAGAAAATTAATGGTGGAAGAGATGAGAGGGGACAAAAGGAGAGAGAGAGAGAGAGAGGAGATGAGAAAAAGAGGGGAGAGAAAAAAGAGAGAGGAGAAAGAGAGAGAGAGAGATTAAAAGAGAAGGATAGAGAATAAGAGAAAGAGAGAGGAGAAAAGAAGGGAGAGAGATGAGAGGAGGGAGGAGGGAAGGGGATAATAAGAAAAGAGAGGAGAATAAGAGAGAGAGAGGAGAAAAGAAGGGGGAGAGAGGAGTGAAGAGGAGAATAAGAGGAGAGAGAGAGGAAAGAAGAAAAGGGGGGGAGTCTCAGGGATGGAGAGAGAGAGAGGAGAAAGAGAGATTAAAAGAGAAGGAGAGAGAATAAGAGAAAGAGAGTGGAGAAAAAAGGGGAGAGAGATGAGGGGAGAGAAGAGGGAAGAGAATAATAAGAGAGAAAGAGAGAGAGAGGAGAAAAGAAGGGGAATATAGGAGGGGAGAGAGGAGGGAAGAGGAGAATAAGAGAAGAGAGGAGGGAAGAGGAGAATAAGAGAAGAGAGGAGAAAGGAGAAAAGGTGTGGGGGTAGAGAGAGAGAGAGGTGTTAGGGGAGGAAAGGAGAGCTCAGAGAGAAAGCCTTTTTAATCAGCTCATCAATTTCTGTCACGCATAAAGGCGCCATGTTTCCTGGTATGAAAAGAAAATATTGACTCTACAGGAATCATGAGGTTATGGTAAAGACACTTGAGGCACAGGTCAATACCGGGTGTTCACAATTTAAGTCTCCTTTGCTTTTATCACAATTTAAGTCTCCTTTGCTTTTATCACAATATAATTCTCCTTTGTTTTTATCACAATATAAGTATCCTTTGCTTTTATCACAATATATGTCTCCTTTGCTTTTTATCATAATATAAGTCTCCTTTGCTTTTATCACAATATAAGTCTCCTTTGCTTTTATCATAATATAAGTCTCCTTTGCTTTTATCACAATATAAGTCTCCTTTGCTTTTATCACAATATAAGTCTCCTCTGCTTTTAATAAGAATAACTTTTATTTGGTATTTTCTCCACGAAGGCATTTCAATGGACAGAACAATACAATAAATACAATAATAAGAAAAATAATAAATTACTGAACACATTTTTACTGTTGTTTTTCCTATTTTATGTTTGGTCATTTGATCAATGCTGATAGTATTCAAGTTTGGTATATGACGATATTTCCAGCAAGAGATCACTGGTCTGGGTCTTGAAAGTTGTCCCTGTCTAATAACTTATTTGTATCTGGCAGAGTATTATAAAGACATTTGCCCTCCCATATATTTATATCAATTCAAAATATACAAACAATTTTCATCAAACTTTATTTACAATTTTTATATAGGTACAATGAAAAAGTATGATTATGTAATAGTAAACAAAGCATGGATAAAGCATGATCAAGGGTGGTGGTGATCTTTTCTTTTTAATCACAAAGTGTCAGTAGGGTCCTGAGTGCGTTAGCATTTTTGGCACTCTTTTCCTGTAATGAAAGAGAGAGAGAGAGAGAAAGTTGAAAAAAAGGTAGATGATATTTTTTCTTCTATAAATGCATGGAGAGATCGAGAGAGAGCTGTGGTATTTTTATTTTTTCAAGCCAACATCAAAGTTCTACTGACCTTTGTAAAGGTCAAACTATTTCAATTAGGGCAGGTTATAGGTATACTTGCTAAATTATAATGATAGGAGCCATATTCTAGGAGTAAGGTATGGCAACATAATTAACAGCAATTTTGTGGTTTCATTTTCCAAGTTATCTTTTTTTATGTGAACATCATGCAATGACATTTTTTATGTTAAGAATGCGCATTGCATAACGTTTTATTTAACTACAGATAAAATATCTCTTCCAATGTACTTGAAAATGGGAACTCTCCCATTTTCAAGTACATTGGAGTTAACATTTATGTTAACATCAATCAATGATATAGATTCACTCAAATTTTGTTCGAGATTTTTTCTAAAATATTTTGAGAAAAATTAGTTGGTAGGTACATCAATTGCTTAACGTTTTATTTAACTACTGATAAAATATCTCTTCCAATGTACTTGAAAATGGAAACTCTCCCATTTTCAAGTACATTGGAGTTGACAGTTATGTTAACATCAATCAATGTTGATGGGTTCGATAGCCAGAAAGGGCCGCTGGTTTTTATTTATTTAAATTTAATTGAGATCACTCCCCCAAAAAAATTAATCCGCACGAAGGATGCCAAATTTGATGGGTTCGATAGCCAGAGAGGGCCGCTGGTTTTTATTGGGAAAAATGCCTCACGTTGAAAGAAAGAAAAGGTACCAAATTGTGGAAACACTCACATGAGATTCGGGAAGATTCTGAGCGTCCCGTGCCTTCGAGGAGGGATCCGAGCTCTTATTAGGAGAACCAAACTTTTGTAAGTTGGTTCCCGTTAGCCAGGCACGGGATTATTTGCAGGTGCGATTTTATAATGAGGGAGGACCCGACAAATGTTATAGATTCACTAAAATTATGTTCGGGATTTTTTCTAAAATACTTTGGGAAAAATTAGTTGGTACATGAAATTAGATACAACTAAAGAAACAAGTCAACAATCTCTCTATTGTTATCCCCGAGGGGAAAGAAAAGTAATCTTGTATAAACATCACACGACTTTCCTTATCCTACTAGGAATGTGAATGGGACCAAAAGCCACTCCCCGAATCCCCGAAGAAAGAAGAATAGTTTTCTTTTAGGATTTCCTTGTATTTTTATTACCTTTATTTACCTATTTATTTATTTATTTAGAAACTCTTTATTAGTAAAACATATTATATACAGACAAATAATGGTAAAAATTAAATATAAAAATTGACAATATTAATAATATAAAAAAAAAAACAAAATATATACATATGTCCTAACTAAAGGGCGGGGTTATTGCCTATGGCAATCTCTTCCACCCAAACTTTTCCTTTTACCCTCTTCATTCTCATTACATATTTCTATATATTAGAAATATAAAATATATTTCTATTTATTAGAAATAAAAATATATTTCTATACTTATACTACTTATACTTATACTTATTTATTAGAAATAAAAATATATTTCTACATATTAGAAATGAAAATATATTTCTATACAATATTTCTCCCTCTTTTATTACCTCTTCCTCCCCCTCCAATCTCAGTCTGAAGGACACTTCTCAATCCTCTTACATCAAGCATCAGTTTGTATCAACCTCTTAAGACTCTTATCGCTAAGAAAGGAACGCTATCTCTGTGACAGGTGCTTTTAAAAAAAAGCTGGTGTAAACATCACACGACTTTCCTTATCATATTAGGAATGGGAACAGGACCAATTTGACATCAATTTTTTAGCTAACTGTCACCTTTGGGTCACCAGTGGCCACTGGTGACCCAAAGGTAACAGTTAGCTAAAAAATTGATGTCAAATTCGTAATCAGCCCCACAAAATCATTGGATTTGATATGTCACAAGTCACATCCATTCCGTAGTATGCCTCCCCTCTGATGGGCGAGAAGTGACACAATACTTCTCAAATAGGTGCTGGGTCAACACGAGTCCTTACGAACAATTGTAACCAAATCAAGAATACAAATTTTTGTCGGCACGGGTGATCAAACCCCGGACCTTCCGCGTGGCAAGCGAATGCTTAACCACTGACTCTATGCATTTTCATTATTTTTAATAAATAATAGTCTATACATTTTTCTTCAAGTCTTGTTTTTCTACAAGATATACAATTTTATTTATTTCAAGAAGTTAAAAAAAGAATGTTGCAAAGAACAGTACATTATGACGTGTTGTTCTTTAATCTGATAGTTTATTTGTTTAATTTTGCATCTTTAAGCATTCCCATCGCATCCGTGTGTTTTTTTTTACCGGATTAATTTTACATCAAAGTCACTTAAAATATTCATTAAAATTAAAATATTCAAAGTCACTGATTTTAATGAAACTTCTGAATCAGATATTAATATTTTAAACCGAATTAATAAACAACTGTCTGAACTATGCAGTGACATATCAGAAGAAGTCACAACAAATCTCAATAAATTAAGACCTATTGCATCAACTCTGTCTCTGAAGCCCACTAATTTTTCTGAAGTTTATAAAACCATTAAAAAACTAAAAAATAGTAATTCTGTAGGATCTGATGAAATACCTACTCGTATTCTAAAACATTGTGCACCGTTATTAGCTCCTCATATAGCATATCTTATAAATCAATCTTTTGAGAAAAAAATCTTTCCAACTAAATTAAAGGAAGCTGAAATAACGCTATTCCACAAAAAAGGTCCTAAAAATCAAATCACTAATTACAGACCAATTTCAATTCTATCTAATATAGCAAAAATATATGAAAAAATTTTGACCCAAAGATTATGGGATTTCATCCTTAAGAACAAAATTATTAGCTTTGACCAGAATGGTTTTGTAGGAGGCAGAAATACTGCGAGAGCGGTCTTTCAACTAGTTTCTGATATTGTTGAGGGCTTGAATAAAGATGAAGAAGTAGTCAGCCTCCAGATTGATCTGAGTAAAGCCTTTGACAGGGTAGATTATTCAATACTACTTAACAAGTTAGAAATACTAGGCATAAGAGGTGATGCCCTCGAACTCCTTACCTCATATATCTCTGGCAGAAAACAAAGAGTAGTGTCACGTGATGACACAACGGGTCGTCCAATAAAATCTGAGTGGACCTTTGTCAAAAGAGGAATACCACAAGGATCAACGGTTGGTCCTTTGCTGTTCCTATTATATATTAATGATGTAACACACTTTGTACAACACACAACACCCTTATTTGCAGATGACACCAATATCGTCATAAGAAGTAACAAAATTGAAATTCAGGATGAAATTAAAAAAACACTCTCAGAACTCACTGACTACTTTACCTCAAATAAGCTTATAGTAAATTCGGATAAAACCTGCATAATTAATTTTAACCCCACAAATAAAACCTCAAAACCTCATATAGTCCTAGAGGATGAAAATGCCACTATTACTGAAACAGAATCATCCCGTTTTCTAGGCATCACCATTGATCATAAATTGAATTTTAAACCTCATATTGAGCAACTGGTAAAAAGCATTAACTCTTTCAATTATGCCCTCAAACTCATTGCAAAACAAGTAAATTTAAGTGCAGCCTTTTCAGCGTATTATGGATATGTACATTCACGACTAAGCTATTGTGTAATGTTTTGGGGCGACTCTTGTGACTCAGAGAAGGTTTTTTCAGCCCAAAAATCAAGTCTCCGATCAATCTTTTCCATGTCTTATCGAGCTTCATGTAGAGAATTATTTACAAAATGGAATATTTTGACCTTACCATGTATTTATATACATGAAAGTGTAAAATTTATTGACCATCACTATGATGAATTTTTTAAACAATATGAGCCAACACAATATGAACATAATACTAGAGCATCCAATCATAAAGAGCTGAGAATAGACAAAACAAAATATACCTATATACAAAAACTATCTATAACTAAAATACGTGTTATTTACAATAAATACAATAAATTAAAAAGACAAGGAACACTGAAAAATATATCAGAACTAAAGGCATTCCTTAAAACAAAAGGATTTTACTCAGTAGATGAATTCCTGTTTTATGAGAATAACTAAATGTAAATATGAGTTTAGAAATTCATCATTTATTATCTTATTTATAATTATTATTATTATCTTCTTTTTCTTTTCTTCTAAACCATATGCAATCTTTCTCTCATAGAGTCTATCTTTCTATTCCATTTTATTTTCCTTTAAGTATTCTTAATATTGACCATTGTATCATGTACTTTATGTATTTATGTACAAATAAAACACAATACTATACTATTACATCTGAATTTGAAAAAGTGTGCATCTCTTGTCTTCCGTAAAATTTTGCTAAAAACAGAACCTGGGATTTCGCATACCTTGTGCACAATTTTGCTGCATCAGACGTCGACTGAAGAATATAATCCTGTACGCATCAGGTGCGTGAAGATAGCACCCGACATTGAAGCTAGAATTTTGTACCACCTACCATAATAATGTACTAATTATGTACTGTTAGGAACAACAAACCCCGAATTTTGTACTCCAACCGTAACCCCAGGAGAGCGGTTGAAACATGTCGGGTGCTAACTTCACGCTAGCACCCGACATTGAAGCTAGAATTTTGTACCACCTACCATAATAATGTACTAATTATGTACTGTTAGGAACAACAAACCCCGAATTTTGTACTCCAACCGTAACCCCAGGAGAGAGGTTGGAACATGTCGGGTGCTAACTTCACGATTTTAACCGATGGAGCTAGAATATTGTACCGCATACCAAAATAATCTCTGAATTATGTACTCCCAGGAACAACAAACCCCGAATTTTGTACTCCAACCGTAACGCCAGGAGAGAGGTTTTAACATCGAAAAACCCACCCCCCGCCTCGCCTATTGAAACGCAAATCACATACAGAACTACATGGAACCCCGCGCCTCACCTCTTCCATTGCAACGCAGCGATGGGAGCAGAAGTGTGGGGGGACTTCACGTTGTCGGTGCACGTATTAAACCATAGGTTCTCAAACAGTGGTACTCGGGACAATTTCAGGTGCACAAAATTGTACCTACTACCCTTTGTTACCATTTAGGTACATGTGCGAATTTGGCTTTTCTCAAATGATGTATTTGAAAAACAAGTATAGGAGTAAGTTAAATGTGTCCTCTGACATTCGCGTTAAAATAAGTAACATTTAGCCTGATATTGATGCAATTGTTTCGGAGAAGAGTAGGTAATCTCACAGAATGTAGATAGGGTAGACCTTTCCATTTTTTTTCGTCGCAGATAACTCAGATGCAGGCGTTGCTGACGAAGATAAACAAACAATCGTTTATTGATGTGACGTTTATAAGCTCACATTACTTTGGTAGGTATGTACCTACCTTATTTTTTAACGTCAGCTTCTTTGTGGAATTGTGTTAAGTATGATATTATGTAATAAGTAATAAGTTATCATATTTGTGCTATTCACTTTCGTGATGTCACAACTACTCAAACTCGCTTTACTCAATCTATGCTGAAACCGGGACTTGAACCACCGACCTCCAGGTTACAAGTCCGCCGCCTTATCGG
>CM044961.1:5403369-5476414 GCA_024516035.1 Bactericera cockerelli | reverse complement strand
TGGAGGTCGGTCATTCAAGTCCCGGTTTCAGCGTAGATTTAGTAAAGTATGTTTTCGTAATTATGATACATTATCTCGAAATTGATTAACACAAAGATAATAATTTTAACTTTTTTTTAAAAATAATAATCAGAATAAGCTGATCTTGCGCTCTAAAGTTATTTATTTTTTTCGTCATTAAGCACGGCGATACTTTTTTTTGTCGTAATTTCTAGAAACAAACTTTTTTTCAGAACTTCAACTAGAGCCAAGAGGTAGTTTTCTTAGACCTCTAGAAAGGTTATTTGTACTGCTTCTTACTTTGCCCAAAGTTTCAACTACCCGAAACTTGTAAACGCTGTTAGTATCTTGTTAGGAGTTTTTTTTTATTAACCTTGCAGGCGCGGTCGGTGGGAAAATGTTTTGGGAGTGCTGCCACTTAAACCGGACTAAAATAGGATTTATAGAGTCGCTCTTTCAGTATCTAAAGAGTTTGAGTTTGTTTACCTTGCCAATCATAATAATTTATTATGCATTAATTATTCTACAAATGTGTGATGTTTTTCATTTTGTACGATCTAGGACTTGAGAAAATTCTCTCTTTTTCACTTTCGTCTAGGGGTGCTGCAGTTCAGCAGTCACTTAGCACCGGCCACGCCTGACTGTTAGTATCTTGTTGGGAAGTTTTTTTTTATGAACCTTGTATTTTGTTTTGTGTACATCTGCTTGGCTTTGTGTTTTTTTTTTTATCTCACCAGAAAACTTTTCTCTTTATCTCTCTCTTTCTATTTTCTGACCCCTCTCCCTGCCCCTCAATTAATTTACCTACTAACTCTTTCTCTCCCTAACCATTTTCTAAAATTTCTTCTTTTATTGCATTGAAGGTCGAGTGGTTAAGACGCTAGTCTGGTAATCCAGGTAGCGTAGGGGTGCGTTGGTTCGAATCCCACACAATGCATGAATTTTTCTCTTTTTATTTGAGACTTAGATAAGGGGACTCCGTATTGCGACTTGAGTAGTTAAAAAGGGCCTTTCTCTTTTTTTTTACATAAATTGATAGTAATATTTTATTTATTTATTATTTTATTATCATTATCAATTTAGTGTGCTTCATGTTCTTTATTTCTATCTTTCTTTCTCTCTCTCTGTCTCTCTCTCTCTCTCTCTCTCTTTATTACTTCAATTTTTTAATGAGCAAAGTACAACCAACAAAGCTTGTCACATAGTTACTCCATAACAATAATGAAGCTACATCCTGCTTTCTAAACTTTTACATAATTTTATCATAACTAGCTTCATTTTTTTCGACGATGAAGTCACATAAATATGACATTAAAAATTATTGTCCAATATGGTTTCTCAGTTTTTCTCTGGTAAACACAAATATTAAGTTAAGCAACGTCCAGTGAGGTGAAGATTTCGTGATGCTGACATTCCGACCCAACCCAGGCTGGGTGAGGTTAATGTGGATAGCAGGTTTGTGAATTTTATGCGAATGGAGGATAACACCGCCGTCGTAATATGACCATGCAGTTGAAAGCGAAGTTAAAACCTAATTAAAAAAAAAAAAAAAAAAAAAAACTGAAATATTCTAATAAAAACAGCTCAACGAAGCGATGTTGAGAGTTGATCAATACTAGTGTGTATTACAGTGAAACCTGGATATAAGAGAAACCTGGATGTGAGAGAACCGGATATAGTACAAACTTGGATATAAGATAATTGGATATAAGAGAACTCAAGAGACCAGAATATTCTTCTCTAACATCCAGGTCTCTCTTATATCCAGGTTTGACTGTATTTTTTTCAAGTTTTCATGTATTTATTTCTACAAAATAACATCAATGAACAAATAACCAGGGTATATCCACCTTCAAAAGATAAAATCTTGTGCTGAAATTGATTGGACCCCAGAGTTTAGGGTCCAGAACCAGGGCCAATATAAAGTTACTAACAATTTGCCTTATCATGTGATCAATGATCTGGAAAAGGATACGACGTCTAATTCTACCACCAACACAATAAATTACCTTACTTTCTCTCCCTTAACATCTTTCTCTATCCCTCCTTCTCTCTACTTTTCCCTCTCTCTCCCGCCCTCCTTCCCTCTTTCTCTCCTTCCCTCTCTCTTTTTCTATCCCTCTCCCTCTTTCTCTCAATCTCTCTCCTTTCCTCCTCATAAGTTTTTTGTATTAGCTTAGGCAATGTTATATTTGTAAATTTAAAATTGTTATTAATAAAATAAATCAAATCAAATCAAAAAAAATCTCTGTCTCATTGTCTCTCTCTCCCTCTCTCTATGCTTCTTCCACTCTCTTTCCTTCTCTCTCTCCCTCCCTCCTTCCCTCTCCCTCCATATATCCGTCTCTCTCCCTCATCTCTCTTTTCTCTTCCTCTCTCTCCCTCTCTCTTTCTCTCTCTCTCTATCTCTCCCTCCCTTCTTCTATCTCTCTCAATCTCTCTTCTTCCCTCTCTCTTACTCTCTCTCCTTTCCACTATCATTTCTTCCTTCTCTTTATCTCACTCTTCATCTCTCTCTCCTACTTGTACTCCTTACTACTACTTTTAATATAATCGCCCCTATCTTTCCCTCCCTTCTTCTCTCTCTCTCTCTCACTCTCCATCTCTCTCTCTCCAACTTGAACTCCCCTACTACTTTTAATATAATCCAGACTTGACTGGATAAAACTGCCCTACCTTACTCTTCATAGTATAGTTCCTTTCCCACCATTAAAACCATTTTCCCACCCCATATCTATTATTCTTTATCTCCTCTTCCATCTTTCTCATTCAAATCTCACTCTCTCTCTATTCAACCTTCTTTTTCTTTCTCACTCCCTCTCTCTATCCATCATTCTCTTTCTTTCTCACTCTCTCTCTCTATTCATCCTTCTCTTTCTTTCTCATTCTCTCTCTCTATCCATCCCTCTCTAATTATCTCTCACTCTCACTCTTCATTTCTCCCCCTCCCTCTTTTTTCTCTTACTATCCCTCTTTTGTCTCTATCTCTTTCCATCTCTCTTTTACATACTCCCCCCTCCCTATCTTTTATTCTTTCTTTAATTTTTCCTCTATCTCTCACTTCCTCTACCTCCCTTTCCGATTTCTCCTCCCTATCTCTCTCACTCTATTTCACACTCTTTCTTTCACTCTCCATTTCTATCTCTTTTTTGCTATTTTTTGTCCCTATTTCTCTCTCCTTCTCTATTTTTTGCCCCTATCTCTCTCTCAATATTTCTTTATCTCTTTGTCTCACTCTTCTTTTCTGTGCCTTATCTCTCAAAAAATATGCCCCTATCTCTTTCAACTTTTCTCTATCTTTTTCCCTCAATCTCCATTTCTATCTCTTCTTTTCGGTTTCTTGCCCATATCTATCTCTCTTTCTCTTTTATTTCTCTTCTCTCCTCTCTTTCTGTTCTCTTTCCCTCTGACATTTCCAGTTCTCCCTCTCCCCATAATCTGTTTATTCGCTCTGATTATATACAATATAATAATGCTTTTTCTTTGTGTTATTATGTCACAATTTTAGTGGGTAGCGCAGAATCATAGGACTTTGCCACTTTAATTTACAATATCTTGTATTATTTTTTTGCCTAAGATTCTGCCACTGGTCGTTGCTTCACATTAAAGCAGCAACTCATTTTTCCTCACGAGGTATGAGTGGACCCCGAACATCCAAGTACAGAGCAGAAAAAATCCTCCCCCGCTGGGAATCGAACCCAGGTCACCATGTGTGCAATGCCTAGCGCGCTAACTCGCTCTGCCACAGTGACTACTGATTATATACAATATAAACTTTTCCTTATCATTCCTTGTACTTTATTCTATAAAGCTGTAATGGGGCACAATATAACCTCTCTTATTTTCTCTCTCTCTCTCTATTTTTCCCTTTAATAGGGCGGAATATAAACTTCTTCCGTTCTCTTTACCATCTCTGATTCTCTTTCTCCTTCTCTCCTTCTCTCCCTCTCTTCTCTCTCTTTATCTTTCTGTCTCTCCATTTATCTATCTCTCTAGTTTTCCTATTTCTCTCTCTCCTCTGTCTCTCTCTTTTTCTTTCTCGTACAGGGCACATTATAATCTCTCCCTTTTTCTTCCCATCTCTTTCTCTCCCTCTAATAGATATCTCTATCTACATCTAATATTCTCCCTCCCTATCGCTCCTTCTCTCTCTCTCTCTCTCTCTCTCTACCTCCTTCCTTCCCTTCCTCTCCCCCTAATAGAGCACACTATAAACCCCCCCTCCCCATATTATCCCTCTCTATCCCCCCCAACAGGACACAAACTCGTAATACTAGAGAAACTTTGTATATCATTCTAAAACTTCCTATCCTCAGCCCCCATTAAGGCAAACTTCCTATCCTCTGCCCCCATAAAGGCACGTAGCATAAGCCCCCAGTCGTGAAAGGGGCGTAAAGCTATCTTGATAATGCCGTCTGGCGAAGGGGACTCAGTTTATAAGGAGAGTTTATCAAACTGTGCTGATCGACTATAGATAGCCTCATTGACCTTGACTTTGCCATCTGCTGACAAAGGCTTAGGAGACTTTGTTGTGCTAAGTGACAATAAAGAACGGGAAAGTTCGCTTGAAAAGTTCAGTATTTGAAGAAAAGATAAAATAATATTTTTTAAACATTTTTATTTTGCTTCTTTTAATTCTTTTATTTGTTTATTTTAAAGTCTTGTTGTCTGGTACACCCTGTACAGAAGTAAAGGCTTGCTGTCTGGTACACCCAGTACAGAAGTAAAGGCTTGCTGTCTGGTACACCCTGTACAGAAGTAAAGTCTTGCTGTCTGGTACACCCTGTACAGAAGTAAAGGCTTGCTGTCTGGTACACCCTGTACAGAAGTAATGGCTTGCTGTCTGGTACACCCTGTACAGAAGTAAAGGCTTGCTGTCAGGTACACCCTGTACAGAAGTAAAGGCTTGCACCCTGTACAGAAGTAAAGTCTTGCTGTCTGGTACACCCTGTACAGAAGTAAAGTCTTGCTGTCTGGTACACCCTGTACAGAAGTAAAGTCTTGCTGTCTGGTACACCCTGTACAGAAGTAAAGGCTTGCTGTCTGGTACACCCTGTACAGAAGTAAAGGCTTGCTGTCTGGTACACCCTGTACAGAAGTAAAGGCTTGCACCCTGTACAGAAGTAAAGTCTTGCTGTCTGGTACACCCTGTACAGAAGTAAAGTCTTGCTGTCTGGTACACCCTGTACAGAAGTAAAGTCTTGCTGTCTGGTACACCCTGTACAGAAGTAAAGGCTTGCTGTCTGGTACACCCTGTACAGAAGTAAAGGCTTGCTGTCTGGTACACCCTGTACAGAAGTAGAGTCTTGCTGTCTGGTACACCCTGTACAGAAGTAGAGTGTTGCTGTCTGGTACACCCTGTACAGAAGTAAAGTCTTGCTGTCTGGTACACCCTGTACAGAAGTAAAGGCTTGCTGTCTGGTACACCCTGTACAGAAGTAAAGGCTTGCTGTCTGGTACACCCTGTACAGAAGTAATGGCTTGCTGTCTGGTACACCCTGTACAGAAGTAAAGGCTTGCTGTCTGGTACACCCTGTACAGAAGTAAAGTCTTGCTGTCTGGTACACCCTGTACAGAAGTAAAGGCTTGCTGTCTGGTACACCCTGTACAGAAGTAAAGGCTTGCTGTCTGGTACACCCTGTACAGAAGTAAAGGCTTGCACCCTGTACAGAAGTAAAGTCTTGCTGTCTGGTACACCCTGTACAGAAGTAAAGTCTTGCTGTCTGGTACACCCTGTACAGAAGTAAAGGCTTGCTGTCTGGTACACCCTGTACAGAAGTAAAGGCTTGCTGTCTGGTACACCCTGTACAGAAGTAGAGTCTTGCTGTCTGGTACACCCTGTACAGAAGTAAAGGCTTGCTGTCTGGTACACCCTGTCTATTGCTCCTTCTCGCTTTCTACCTCTCTACCTCCCTCCCTCCCTTCCTCTCCCCCTAATAGAGCACACTATAACTCCCCCTCCCATATTCTCCCTCCCTATCCCCCCCCTTAACAGGACACAAACTCGTAATACTAGAAACTTTGTATATCATTCTAAAACTTCCTATCCTCAGTCCCCATTAAGGCACGTAGCATAAGCCCCCAGTCGTGAAAGGGGCGTAAAGCTATCTTGATAATGCCGTCTGGCGAAGGGGACTCAGTTTATAAGGAGAGTTTATCAAACTGTGCTGATCGACTATAGATAGCCTCATTGACCTTGACTTTGCCATCTGCTGACAAAGGCTTAGGAGACTTTGTTGTGCTAAGTGACAATAAAGAACGGGAAAGTTCGCTTGAAAAGTTCAGTATTTGAAGAAAAGATAAAATAATATTTTTTATACATTTTTTTCTTTTGTTTATTTTAACTGCATCAATACGTCTTTTTGTTGATTATATCTGTACATTGTCTTGAAAATAAACACTGTACAGAAGTAAAGTCTTGCTGTCTGGTACACCCTGTACAGAAGTAAAGGCTTGCTGTCTGGTACACCCTGTACAGAAGTAAAGTCTTGCTGTCTGGTACACCCTGTACAGAAGTAAAGTCTTGCTGTCTGGTACACCCTGTACAGAAGTAAAGTCTTGCTGTCTGGTGCACCCTGTAGAGAAGTAAAGTCTTGCTGTCTGGTACACCCTGTACAGAAGTAAAGTCTTGCTGTCTGGTACACCCTGTACAGAAGTAAAGTCTTGCTGTCTGGTACACCCTGTACAGAAGAAAAGTCTTGCTGTCTGGTACACCCTGTACAGAAGTAAAGGCTTGCTGTCTGGTACACCCTGTACAGAAGTAAAGTCTTGCTGTCTGGTACACCCTGTACAGAAGTAAAGTCTTGCTGTCTGGTACACCCTGTACAGAAGTAAAGTCTTGCTGTCTGGTACACCCTGTACAGAAGTAAAGTCTTGCTGTCTGGTACACCCTGTACAGAAGTAAAGTCTTGCTGTCTGGTGCACCCTGTAGAGAAGTAAAGTCTTGCTGTCTGGTACACCCTGTACAGAAGTAAAGGCTTGCTGTCTGGTACACCCTGTACAGAAGTAAAGTCTTGCTGTCTGGTACACCCTGTACAGAAGTAAAGTCTTGCTGTCTGGTACACCCTGTACAGAAGTAAAGTCTTGCTGTCTGGTGCACCCTGTAGAGAAGTAAAGTCTTGCTGTCTGGTACACCCTGTACAGAAGTAAAGTCTTGCTGTCTGGTACAGCCTGTACAGAAGTAAAGGCTTGCTGTCTGGTACACCCTGTACAGAAGTAAAGGCTTGCTGTCTGGTACACCCTGTACAGAAGTAAAGGCTTGCTGTCTGGTACACCCTGTACAGAAGTGAAGGCTTGCTGTCTGGTACACCCTGTACAGAAGTAAAGGCTTGCTGTCTGGTACACCCTGTACAGAAGTAAAGTCTTGCTGTCTGGTACACCCTGTACAGAAGTAAAGTCTTGCTGTCTGGTACACCCTGTACAGAAGTAAAGGCTTGCTGTCTGGTACACCCTGTACAGAAGTAAAGTCTTCCTGTCTGGTACACCCTGTACAGAAGTAAAGTCTTGCTGTCTGGTGCACCCTGTAGAAAAGTAAAGACTGTCTGGTACACCCTGTACAGAAGTAAAGGCTTGCTGTCTGGTACACCCTGTACAGAAGTAAAGGCTTGCTGTCTGGTACACCCTGTACAGAAGTAAAGGCTTGCTGTCTGGTACACCCTGTACAGAAGTAAAGTCTTGCTGTCTGGTGCACCCTGTAGAGAAGTAAAGTCTTGCTGTCTGGTACACCCTGTACAGAAGTAAAGTCTTGCTGTCTGGTACACCCTGTACAGAAGTAAAGTCTTGCTGTCTGGTACACCCTGTATAGAAGTAAAGGCTTGCTGTCTGGTACACCCTGTACAGAAGTAAAGGCTTGCTGTCTGGTACACCCTGTACAGAAGTAAAGTCTTGCTGTCTGGTACACCCTGTACAGAAGTAAAGTCTTGCTGTCTGGTACACCCTGTATAGAGTAAAGGCTTGCTGTCTGGTACACCCTGTACAGAAGTAAAGGCTTGCTGTCTGGTACACCCTGTACAGAAGTAAAGGCTTGCTGTCTGGTACACCCTGTACAGAAGTAGAGTCTTGCTGTCTGGTACACCCTGTACAGAAGTAGAGTCTTGCTGTCTGGTACACCTGTACAGAAGTAGAGTCTTGCTGTCTGGTACACCCTGTACAGAAGTAGAGTCTTGCTGTCTGGTACACCCTGTACAGAAGTAAAGGCTTGCTGTCTGGTACACCTGTACAGAAGTAAAGGCTTGCTGTCTGGTACAACCCTGTACAGAAGTAAAGTCTTGCTGTTGGTACACCCTGTACAGAAGTAAAGTCTTGCTGTCTGGTACACCGTGTACAGAAGTAAAGGCTTGCTGTCTGGTACAACCCTGTACAGAAGTAGAGTCTTGCTGTCTGGTACACCCTGTACAGAAGTAAAGGCTTGCTGTCTGGTACACCCTGTACAGAAGTAAAGTCTTGCTGTATGGTACACCCTGTACAGAAGTAAAGTCTTGCTGTCTGGTACACCCTGTACAGAAGTAAAGTCTTGCTGTCTGGTACACCCTGTACAGAAGTAAAGTCTTGCTGTCTGGTACACCCTGTACAGAAGTAAAGTCTTGCTGTCTGGTACACCCTGTACAGAAGTAAAGTCTTGCTGTCTGGTACACCCTGTACAGAAGTAAAGGCTTGCGTGTCCCTAGGGCTCCAAACGCTACGGAGCCCTATTCTTGTGCTCTGCTTGAATATCGTAAACTCAGACGTTCCCAACCTATGGGCTACACGTCTAGTGGCCACACTTCATAGGCATCGTTCTTATTGTAACTCCAACGGCCATATTATGAAACAGGATTGAATTCCATGTAACTGGATTTTTTTTCAATTATGTTCAACTGCATTTTTTTAATGTTGCAATTACATGGACTTAAAGCGGGTGCAAGAGAAATAAGAAAAAATGCATGGGCAGGCCAACTTATTTTTACAAATAATTTGAAAGTTTCACCATGCATGCTTAAATCCAATAGAGATGAGTGTTGATTGTACAAAGACATCTTAACACACCTTCTAGTGGGAATTTCAACCAATCACAGCGCACTTTAGTCACTTGATAGCCTGATAGTCAGCTGTTGAGCTTTAACTTGGCTAATTTTATGATATTATGGCAAAATGTACATTGCCAATTTAACCACCAAAAGAAGCAAAACTGGCCAATAAACATAAATGAGGAACTCAGAAAACGGCATTTTAATAAAAGAAATCGTTTAGTACCAAGGTATCTTGGCGGCTAACAAGATATCACTGTATTCATTGGCTAAATTTTTTTGAATAGGAGCTTTGGAACTTGATCCTTTTTTCAACGGTAGTTTTTTTGGGAGATTTACTTTTTTTCATGAACCCAAAAATAAAATTCAACAGAAAATATTTATTTCCCAATGTAAAAAGGAATGTACTATTGTGAGGGTCAAGGTAATTGCAGCTACAGAGGGGAAAATTTGGAAAGCGCTGTGGGAAATCAATAGCACTAGTACAGCGGAGAAATGTAAGTCACTGAGTCAGTGATACATTGTTATACCAGTCTGCTTTCCATTCAATGATGAGAGATTCTCTTTATTTGTCCTGATTCCAGGAATTTTCCAATCCATATTCCCCAAGTCAGTGAGACATTGTTCTACCACTGTAGTCTGCTTTCCATTTAATGATGAGAGATTCTCTCTATTTGTCCTAATTCCAGGAATTTTTCAATCCATATTTTTCAAGTCAGTGAAACATTGTTCTATTTCTGTAGTCTGCTTTCCATTCAATGATGAGAGAAATTTTCCATGTTCTGATCCTAGAAAAAAAATTAATAACTATTTTTCAAGTCAGTAGACAGTGAATGATAGAAGAAATTCTCTTTGAATTCCATTTTATAATTCCAGGAAACTCTACATGAATATTCCTCTATGGTCATGCTGATAGACAATCGGTCCTATGTATAAACTCACCCTTCCAAAGGAATCTTTCTACAGCAGATTCCTGACTGAAAATAATAATATATTTATTATTATAGTCTTTCGATAAATTCTAAGACAAATTCCACGAATAGAAAAGCATTTTTAATGTTCCCTTCCGAGAAATCATTAAATACCTCCCTATTGTCTTTATCCCCCAGAGAAATGTCAATAGATATAAGTCTGCCATTTTCAGATTGTGGAAATGTTTTCCCTAGATGAATGAGTAAATATACATAATATATGTAAATACTTACTTTACTTTCCGAGTCCATGTGTGATGTCATGGTGGTGGAAGGATTGATATGGGTGAACCCTTTGGACGCCCAGAACCATTGTTCTGGGCAAAATATTGGACAAGGTTTTTTTGTTGTTCTGCAAGTTTTATATTGTTGGAAGTGTCAGTAAAGTCTTTAGCTTAAGTATAATTACATAATTATCTATTATGTAATTTTGTAAGTATAATTACATAATTATCTATTATGTAATGTTGTAAGTATAATTACATAAAAAACATAATTATCTATGCATTTTTCAATTTGAATTTGGCACTATAGATAACGTTTTCCATTGAGAGCAATATGAAACTTTTTTATTCAGACTGTCCGCCAAACAAGAAGCGACCTGTCCGTAACTGTTACACCACACCTTGCCAAAACAGATCATTCATTTATGTCGACAAAGTATGGACATCAAACAGAGAAGAAAAAATTTACGAAAATGTATCATACACTCCGTCTGATGGAATAATGGTTTTGCGTATATGTAGTAAAGCGAATTTGAGTAGTTGTGATATCACGAAAGTGATTAACACAAATATGATAACTTTTTAAAAAAAGAGAGAAAAAGAAAATAATCAAACAGCTCCTGACTTTTTCTTGTTGGGCATCGCTATATTTATAATTACATTACTGTATATCTGTTGTTGTTGTTGTTGTTGTTGTAACCAGTTTGGCTAGAGCTGGAGGAAGTGATGGTCTCCAGAAAACATAAGATGTCACGTACTGAATCACATAATTTTGTGCGCGATAGTACCTCAGTAATAATAACCTACTGTTTAGAGGTTATTGCTCACAGCAGTTTCTACCATTTAACCCAGCAACGTCCGCTGGAGTAAGATCTAAAACTGTCGCTCCCAGATTTTCCAAAATTTTAAAATAAGTTTCTAAATTTTAAAAATGAACCCTCTGAATCTACCCTAAAACAATGGACGATTCGTTGGATGTCTTGAATGATATCCGCCTAAGATCAAATGAACGCAGAACAAATACCTTTCTTCTGCCAGTTGATCAAAATGTGCCAATTTCTCCATGTCAAAGTTCCCAAAGAGTCACCGAAGTTTTGAATAAATGCCACATTTGTCACAAAGTTTTTTACCCACAGCAAAAGGATTGAAGCTTCATATAAATCATTGCAGACGTAAGGTAAATAATCACTTGGATTCCTCTGTTGGTTTTGTGGATGAATCACTGGTAGAAAAGTTGGTTAAGTACAAAAAGAATTTACATATATTAAAACGTATACCTAAAGGAGCAAGAACACTGGCTGCTTCAAAACTAACGAATATAATAGATTTATGTGTAACAAAAAATGATTATTCATCTTGGGAAAATCTGTTTAAGTTCGCATACAAAAGTTTGTATACTCCTAAGAAGAATTCAAAATCATCTTTAACTACTTTGGTCAAAGAACACATCAATGACTACGAAATTCCTGAAGTTATAACTTCAAAAAACTCGAAGGAAAAACCTTATAATATTATAAAAAAAGTAGAATCAAAAATATCAGAATTTGATACCAAAGGAGCTCTCAGATTAATATCTTCAAATGAGGCATTAGCACCAGTAAATGAAGAAAATGTTCAGAAATTAAAGGAATTACACCCTTCAAGCTGTCAACCAATCACAGTCATTCATGATGCAAGTATTCCTAATGTAACGATTAGTATTTCCTTACTAGTGAAATGCTTACAGTCTTTCAAAAATGGTTCCTCCAGTGGAATAGATGGACTTTCTGCTCAACATTTGAAAGACCTCACTTCAAAATCTGCTGGTGAGGCTGGAATGAAACTTTTAGAACAGATCAAAAAATTGATTGAATTAATTTTGAATGAAAACATACCAGATGAAATTCGACCATGTTTCTTTGGGGCTACCCTTTGCGCTTTGAATAAAAAACAAGGTGGATTAAGACCAATTGCCATCGGATGCTGTTTAAGACGTCTTGCTGCTAAAGTTGCTTGTTTACTTGTACAAGATAAATGTAACACTTATTTTAAACCTCATCATTTCGGATTTCACGTCAAGTCTGGTTGTGAAAGCATTGTTCATGCTGTAAGAAAGTTCATTCACGAGCCACAAAACACGGACTGTGTGATTTTAAAAATAGACTACAAAAATGCTTTTAATAAAATAGAAAGAGAACCAATGCTTCGTGAAGTTTACAACATTGTTCCCGAGATCTATCCTTTCATGAAACATAGCTATGCAAACCCTTCACATCTATTTTTTGGAGATGAAATTTTATCCTCTCAATGGGGCGTTCAACAAGGGGACCCCGCATCAGGTCTTGGCTTCAGTTTGACTATACATCCAATCATAAAATCTATATGCTCGAAACTGAATGTTTTCTATTTGGATGATGGCACCATTGGTGATACTGCAGACATTGTTCTCAATGATATCAAACAGTTAATTGAAGAATCTGATAAAGTTGGTCTTGATTTGAATCCTGAAAAATGTGAACTCTTCTTTTGCTCAGGTCAAGTGAATGCTGGTATTTTTGAAAAATTTCAAAAAGTTCTTCCAGGTTTAAAATTGGTAACTTGTAAAGAAATGGAGTTACTAGGTGTTCCTCTTGTTGATGATGCATACGCGAATGTAATTTATAGCAAAAAAGAAGAAATCAAATCAACTTTCCAGCGAATGAGAGATTTACCAGCTCACATTTCTATCCATCTTTTAAAAAATTGCTTATTAATTCCTAAAGTGACATATCTTCTGAGAACAGTTCCATGTTGGAAATATAACAACCTGTTACAAGAAATGGACGAAGTCATGAAATCAGCCTTGGAAGAAATAATTAATATTTCCTTTGATTGCAAACAATGGACCCAAGCAACACTACCTATTCGTTCTGGTGGATTGGGGATACGTAGCTTTTTGGACATTAGCCTGCCAGCTTTTCTTTCATCTTGCTTCAATGTCAAGCCAAATGTCTCCATCATTATGAACTCTACAGTTGACAATTTGGCAGTACATCATGAGCTTGATGCTTTGGAATCATGGCAAGTTGATTTTCAGAACCTTCCTGAAAATCCAGATAGACAAAAGAATTGGGACTGCATTGTTATAAAAAAATTGTTTGAAACAAAACTTCAGTTTGATAATGATGTTGACAAAGCAAGAATGACTGCCCTCCAAGTGAACGAGTCCAATGCATGGCTTCACACACTTCCTTGTAAACAGTTGGGAACTCTTTTACATAACAATACTTTAAGAATAGCCATTTGTTTGAGACTCGGAAGCAACATATGTAAATCATACAAATGCATATGTGGAGAAAATTCTGATGTTCGAGGTCTACATCCATTAAACTGCATAAAAAGTTCTGGCAGATTTTACAGACATTCTCAGTTAAATGATATTTTGAAACGAGCATTAACTTCAATCAAAGTTCCCTCAATCTTGGAACCCACTGGAATGTCACGGACAGATGGAAAAAGGCCGGACGGAACAACGTTGATACCTTGGAGTAGGGGCCAATGCATTGTATGGGATGCCACTTGTGTCAATACTTTCGCGTCAAGTTACATCCAGCAAACCATAAAACAAACAAGAGCTGCTGCAGAAATTGCCACTGTAAGAAAAAAACACAAATACTCTAGCTTCACAGACACCCACATCGTCAAAATATTCGCCACAGAGACCATGGGCCCATGGTGTAAAGAAGCTATAGAGTGGATAAAAGAAATTGGGATTCAACTGGAGTGTATTTCTGGAGAGAAGCGAGCCGCCGAATTCCTTAAACAAAGATTGAGTCTGGCAATTCAAAAAGGGAATGCTGTGAGCATAATGGGGTCTATCCCCGACGATAACAAAATGGATGAGATTTTTTATCTGTAAAAACTAAATAAAGATAATATATTCTTTAACCCTTAGGTGAATATTATGAAACAGGGTTAAATATCTAGGATTTGTTAATCCAAGTCACTATCACTTAACAGCTGATATAAATGCGCTGTGATTGGTTGAAATTCCCACTAGAGAGCGTGTTAAGGGATGGTGAAGGATTAGTTAATCTAATCCTGCTTCTCAATTCGGGACATAGAATCAGTCTTATTATAATGTGCTCACATGCTCAGTTGTTCACATTCTCAATTAATTGAGGAAAAATCCAAGGGTTGGCCCATTCTATTTATTTACATATGTACTCAGCAAAACTTCAACACTATGTACATTGTACATACATTTGTGCATATAATATCTATGTACATTGTACAGTTGTACATATTTGCTGCCAAATGAGGGCTGACCATAATGCGGGTATTGACGCCCGTTAGTCCCAAAGTTATTAACCCGTTAGTAGATTGGGGTCACTTTAGCATTAAAGAAAATCGTTTGGGGTTGCACTGAATTTGAGAAGAGGAAGGAATAAAATCTTCACAAAAAAAAAAAAAAAAAATTGATTTTGAACATTTCATTTATTCATATTTATTTTTTATACATTTGCATAAATTACATTCCCTCAGCTAAATGCTAATTTTGTTTTACTTTCTACTACCTTTAAGGTGTAAAACGTATTGCTTTCTTTTACTACTAACTTTTTAGTAACGTCAAAATGATTAACGCGCTAGTTGGTTCGAAACCCACCCACTGCATGAATTTTTCCTCATTAATTTGAGTTTGTGATCACATAATAATAAGACTCTGTCTGGCTACCACCGATCACGATGACGCCACCCTATGATGATGATGATGTCAAATGTAAAACGACTGCACGTGTTTTGTTTTTTCATTAGCGCAAATGATAAAAAACCGACCGTATAAACAATACTTTCTATACCTTATAGGAAATAGAAAGTAAAAATGTACGGTAATTCATAAAATGAGTACCCATGGGAAAAACGTACATTAATGAAAAAAAAAAAAAAAAAAATGCGTGTAACAATGTTTGCAAAACTCTGTGGGTATACTCCGTTGAGATTATGTTGGAAATTAGCTCACATTAACAGTACAATAGTTGCTACCTCCCCTCTCCAACTAACAGATACAATAGTCCCCCCCCCCTAACAGTGCAATAGTTACCTCCCCCCCTAACAGTACACAGTACAATAGTTGCTCCCTACCCTCTCCAACTAACAGATACAATAGTTCCCCCTCCCCCTAACAGTGCAATAGTTACCTCCCCCCCTAACAGTACACAGTATAATAGTTATCTCCCCCCTAACAGTGCAATAGTTACACCCCCCCCCCATAACAGTACAATAGTCTCCCTCCCTTCCTTATGCTCAAGGCAAAAGCTCATGTATGCTTTGCGTATTGTATGTAGAATGTAGATGGTTAGATGAACACTGTAGAGTACCATTAGCAAATGAGAGAGAGAGAGAGAGAGAGGGAGATAGACACAGATAAATTGATAGACAGATAAATAGAGTCAAGGGTGGGAGAGGGGGGAGGGGAGAGAAGGAGGTATATGAGTGTGAGAAGGGAAGGGAGAGAGAGAGAGAGAGAGAGAGAGAGAGAGAGAGAGAGATAGAGAGAGAGAGAGATAGAGAGAGAGAGAGAAAAAGAGAGAGAGAGAGAGTAGGAGGGGGGATGAAATAGAAAGATGAGCAATACTTAATTGATTGATACTAAATTAGTAATACATTTTTTTTTTTACCATAACATACCCCAAAGCAAAGAGGGAGGGAGATAAAGAAATAAAGAGGGAGCGAGATAAAAAGAGGGGGATGGAGAGAAAGAGGGTGAGATAGAAAGAAAGAAGAAGGGATACATAGAAAGAGGGAGGGAGAGAGATTAAGAGGGAGGCCTTATAAAGAGTAAGAGAGAAAGAGGAAGAAATAGAGAGAGACAGAGAGGGAGCAATAAAGAGAAAGAGGGAGGGAGATAAAAAGAGGGAGGAATAGAGAGAAAGAGGGAGGGAGATAAAAAGAGGGAGGAATAGAGAGAAAGAGGGAGGGAGATAAAAAGAGGGAGGAATAGAGAGAAAGAGGGAGGGAGATAAAAAGAGGGAGGAATAGAGAGAAAGAGGGAGGGAGATAAAAAGAGGGAGGAATAGAGAGAAAGAGGGAGCGAGATAAAAGAGGGGGGATGGAGAGAAAGAGGGAGAGATAGAAAGAAAGAAGAAGGGATACATAGAAAGAGGGAGGGAGAGAGATTAAGAGGGAGGCCTTATAAAGAGTAAGAGAGAAAGAGGAAGAAATAGAGAGAGACAGAGAGGGAGCAATAAAGAGAAAGAGGGAGGGAGATAAAAAGAGGGAGGAATAGAGAGAAAAGAGGGAGGGAGATAAAAAGAGGGAGGAAATAGAGAGAAAGAGGGAGGGAGATAAAAAGAGGGAGGAATAGAGAGAAGAAGAGGGAGGGAGATAAAAAGAGGGAGGAATAGAGAGAAAGAGGGAGGGAGATAAAAAGAGGGAGGAATAGAGAGAAAGAGGGAGGGAGATAAAAAGAGGGAGGAATAGAGAGAAAGAGGGAGGGGATAAAGGAAAAGAACAGTAATGGAGAGCACAAGAAAGAGTGTGAGAGAGATAGGTGTATTATTATTATTATTATTATATTATGCTTTATTTGGAGGACAGAGTACAATGTTGATAGTATAAAATTAAAAAAAAAACAAACAAATGACAAAATAAAGAAGTAAAAAGAAATAACACTAATGTTCTACCGAAAGGGCGGGGTTATTGCCTGTGGCAATCTCTTCCACCCAACCCAAAGGTGTGTAGATGAACAGGGAGACGGGGACAAGAGATTATGGAAAAATCTCGCAGGGACATAGAAGCATAGGTTATACGAGTATCCAGAAATGACATGTCATCTAATAACGTCCCTTTGCCGACAACCAGATGTCATCGTATTGAAGAAAGGGAAAAAATATTCTATACGAGAGAAAGATAAATATTTCAACAGATAAAAATAAGAAAGAAAATACGAACTCACGTTGAAAAATTGAGAAAAAAAAAACCTCTCATGTTGAAAGATTAAGAAAGAAAAAAATTCTCATGTTATTGAAAGATTGAGAAAAATAAAGAAAATGGTATGCCATGCCTCAGTCAACGATTGGCACTAATTTACTTACCTCTACAATGTGAAGTCCACATGTTCGACATCCATCTAAAACATAAAATGAACATAAATAAACATAAATACTTACATTCATGTTGCTAACTGCGAACATAACTTGACATTATTATTATTATAAGATTTTTATTTCTTACTTACTTACTTACTATAGGGTTGATACAGGCCGCGGGGGCCCAAAACCTCTATACACCAAATTTCTCCAACTAGTCCTGTCTTTAGCAAATTCTTCCCAATTTTCAGGGCTTTCTGGGGGCTTAGCTTCTCCATACCACTTCCTGACACCATCAATCCAACGTTTTCTTGGTCTACCTCTTTTTCTTGGCTGGTTATAACTTAGATGTAGTGTTCTGTAGATATTTCTGTTTTGATCTACTCTGGCAACGTGTCCAGCCCACCGCATGATATTTCTTCTAACGGTCTCTCTTACTAAGGGTTCATTGTATAAGTTCCATATGTCTTCATTTTTTCTTATTCGCCAAAGTCCTGTGATCTCATCTCTTATAGGCCCAAAGATTCTTCTTAAAATTTTATTTTCAAATGACTGTAATTTGTTTTCTATTTGTTTTGTGAGTGGCCATGCTTCTGATCCATAGAGTAGAACAGGCAAGATAACTGTCTTGAAAATTCTTATTTTAGATTTCCTCGATAAATATTTATTCTTGAAGATTGTGTTTAGAGCAAAGTAAGATTTATTTGCATTTGCGAGTCGAATGAGAATCTCTTCTTCTATTGAATTATTTTTGTTTATTGTTGTGCCGAGGTATTTAAATTTGTCAACAACTTTGTAAAGGTGTCCATTGACTTCTTTGGTTTGAGGTAAATTTCCAACATGGCGTCCAGCTATCATGTACTCAGTTTTCTCTTTGTTAATTTCTAATCCTATTTTCTTTGTTTCAGCCTCAAGGACGGCCACACATCTTTGAATTTCCGTTGTATTTTCCCCTAGGATAGCTATGTCGTCTGCATAAGCTAGGATTTGGAAGTGTGATAATCCTAATGTTGTTAAGTCGTTTGTCATAACTTTTTTCAAAGCATATTGTAGCGCTAAATTAAAAATTACAGGTGACAGCCCATCTCCCTGTTTTACTCCACTAACTGTTTCAAAAAGTTCAGTTTCCCCGTTTTGAGATCTTACTTTGTTATTTGTTTTTGTCATGCAGGTCTTCACAATCTGGACCAACTTTTTAGGTATTCCCATTTCTACCATTGCATTGAATATAGCTTGCCTATGAAGGCAGTCAAAGGCCTTTTTAAAGTCTACAAACATTAGATGTGTTTCTTTTCCAAATTCAAATCTTCTTTCAAGGAGTTGTCGCAACGAGAAGATTTGATCTACTGTTGATTTTGATCTCATGAAGCCCGTCTGATAATCTTCAATTAGTTCTTCTGTATAAGGTTTGAGTCGGTCTAGAACAATTAATGAAAGGATTTTGTATGTTGAGTTGAGGAGTGAGATACCTCTATAGTTTGAACAAACTTCTTTGTCTCCTTTCTTCAGAATTGGTATGATAATGGCTTCATTCCAATCTTGGGGAATCTTCTCATCTTTCCATATTTGTTTGACTAGTATTTTTATTTCTACATTTCTTAAATCGTTTCTTTTAGTGATGAAAATCCCTGTAAATACTGTTGTACTTTTAGGGACTTTTATATTATAATATTGCATTTTAAGCTCTAAAAATATATATAAAATAAAGAAAAAAATTATTTAATTTATTTAAACATTTTGCTCCAAAAAGCCAAAGCTGCGCTTTCGAAATATGCCAAAGCTGTGCAAAAGATGAGAGTTTCACAGCCTCTTTTGTTTCGTAGCTATGAAACAGCAGCTACTATGGACGCTTGTGGTCTGTGTTGTAGCCTGCCCATACCGTAGTATACCTCACCTCTGATGGGCGAGAAGTGACACAATACTTCCCATTTAGGTGCTAGGTCAACACGAGCGCACTGGAAATTCCTCGGACATTTCGTCAGCCTTCAATCTATGCCATCTTACCGGCATGGTTTTCTCCCAGTTTTCGCATTTATTTATTTAAATGTACATAATATAATAATAAAATTACAGATTGTAGACTTCTACAAACTCAGCTGAGGGAAGAGCCGGAAGCATACTTGCTGCATTCCCCCGCTGCACCGCCAGGCTTAGACGCTGTTTCAGGTGGATTTTTGATCTGGGATCCCCGGTTATAACCATTTATTTCTTTCCGTGTCAAATATTGCACCAGCAGCCAAAATTAATACAGTCCACTAACATTTCCACCGTTCCTTCTATGTACCAAACATAAGTGGTCCTTCGGGCCGGATTTTTTTGTACCAAACTTTTAACAAAAAAAGTTATGAATTTATCATAACTTTTCTCACATAAAAAACATATATATGGCAGATAAGTTATGATAAATTCTTACGGTCGTTAGGCACTCAAAGAAACCAAATGAAAAACAAAAATCAAGCCATTTGAAAGAGATAAAAAAAAAATCTAGACCTGTCATTAAGAATAAGGACCCAATAAAGAGAACATCCTTTTCTTATAAACTAATAAAAATGGCGGAGTTCTGTAAAGGAAAAATGCCATTCATGATATTGTTCTCAGTAGCTTCTCTCAGCCTTTTCAGTTTTTATATTTGTACAAAATAATAAAAAATGTAGACAGAGGGATGAAATGATAATGAAAAAGGAATATAAAAAGAATTGAGGCGAGTTAGAGTGAGAGAGAGAAAGAAAGAGAAAGAGAGAGTAAGAAAAAGAGAAATAGAGTGAGACAAAGAGAGAGAGAGAGAGACAAAGAGAGAGAGATGGAGAGAGAGAGAACAAAGAGAGATGGAGAGAGAGAGAGAGAGAGAGAGAGAGATGGAGAGAGAGTAAAAGAGAGAGAGAGAGTAAGAGAAAGAGAGGAGAGAAAGACATAGTGAGAAAGAGAGCGAGAGAGAGAAAGAGAGAGTGAGATAAAGAGAGAAAGATAAAGAGGTAGTGAGAAAGAGAGAGAGAGAGAAAGAGAGAGTGAGAGAAAGAGAAAGAGAGGAAGAGAGAGAGAGAGAGAAAAGAGAGTATTGTGTCATTTTTTAGGGTGGTAACTTTCTATTTTGAATGAATGACATCTGTAATATGAATGACATCTGTAATAATAATAATAGTTACTCTTTAGTGAAAGATTACCAACAAGCGAGGTTAATGCACAAAGCATTTTTTACCACCTAAACCTCAGAGTCTTATTATTATGTGGTCATATACACTCTTATGACTGAGGAAAATCTTCCTCAAATTATTCATCTCTTCCTAATTTCATTCATTACTTTTTTACTAAACTCCATTCCTTCATCCTGACATCTTGCGTAGAGATGTCATGACAAACATGCAATAAGGATTTACACAGAATCTAGTTATCTTCCGTCATGTTTTTACATTCATAAAATAGATAAATTTCATCACATTTTCAATTTTTCCTTCTATGATTTCGACTTCGGAATCTTCCGAATCTGATGATTCTAGAACAGTTGTTTTCCGGGAAACTTTTTTATCATCAACGGTTTGGTTGACTTAGTTCTTTGTTGCCATTGAACAATAGAAAAGCGACAAAATTAAACAAAGAGCTGTGAAAACAGTCAATAAGGGAATAATTTCAAATAATTTCGAATATTAGATATTCTTTTATTACAAAAAAATTGACCGACCTCAATAGCTTGATCGATAAGGCAGCGGACTTGTGACCTGGAGGTCGGTGGTTCAAGTCCCGGTTTCAGCGTAGATTTATTAAAGCGAGTTCGAGTAGTTGTGATATCACGATAGTGATTAACACAAATATGATAACTTTTTTTATGCTCGGAAGTAACATTAGCTACCTCATAAAACTTTCGAGTCCTTAACCCCAGGAAGCACTTCAGTTTTTATATAGTAGGTAGGTAGTACAATGTATTGGACAACTAAAATTAGTGTTGGGGAAGGTTCTTCTTTTCCATCAATACTTTCCTTATCAATATTCATTCACGTTAGCTAGACACGGGGGTTCTAGGACTTTGAGTGTGTGTGTGTACAGAGAGACATTTGACTAGCTGCCCTTGAGAAGTAGTAAAGAGAGAGAGAAAGCAAGAAGGAGAGAGAATAAGAAGGGAGAGAAGATGACATAAAGAAGGAGAAGAAAGAGAGAGAAAGAGAGAGAGTGTGTGTGAGAGGGAGAGAGAAGACGACTAGCTGTCCTTAAGTACGACTACTAGAAAGAGAGAGAGAACAAGGAGAGGGTGAAAAAGAGAAAATAAGGAGTTGAAGAGGGGGAGGCAGAGAAAGAAAACGAGGAGTTAGGCAGATAGAGAGAAAGAAAACGAGGAGTTGGGGGGATAGAGAGAGAGAAAACGAGGAGTTGGGGGGATAGAGAGAGAGAAAACGAGGAGTTGGGGGGATAGAGAGAGAGAAAACTAGGAGTTAGGGGGATAGAGAGAAAGAAAACGAGGAGTTGGGGGATAGAGAGAGAGAAAAAGAGGAGTTAGGGGGATAGAGAGAGAGAAAAAGAGGAGTTAGGGGGATAGAGAGAGAGAAAAAGAGGAGTTAGGGGGAGGGAAGAGAGAGAGAGAGAGTAGTGGGGAGAGAGAGAGAGAGAGAGAGAAGGGGGAGAAGAGCACATAAAGAATGAGAAGGACAGAGTAGTGGAGAGAGAGAGAGAGAGAGAGAGAGAGAGAGAGAGAGAGAGAGGGAGAGAGAGAGAGAGAAAGCTGGGTGGGGTTCAATTCAAATTAATGAAAGAAAGCCCCGAAGCCCTTACCTAGCTTTCTATTCTTGCCTACGCTACGAGCCGCATCAGAAAGCGTGAGTAAATGTCAACGAGAAAGCATTCATATCGATCCGGAGGCTAGAATAGGCATCCGGACGTCAGGTCAACGTTATTTGAATAGCGAAGATGGAAGTAGTCACCTTGGCCTAGCGGTAGCATGCTCGGCTTGCACTCCAGGTGACCCGGGTTCGAATCCCGTCGAGGTCGAAAAAAATTCGACTCTATACTTTGGATGTTGGGGCCAACCCTTCGTGAGGACAATTGGGGTAATTGAAGCATGGGCAACAACCAGTTGCGTTTGGTGAATTTTTCGAAATCGAAATGTAAAAGCCATTCTTCTAAAGATTTCTGATATTAAAGAGGCGCTCTACAAACAAAAGAAAGCTGAAAGTGATTATAAAAAGCTCAAATATGCAATTAAAGTTAAAAAAGTTAAAGTTATAATATTTTGTGATAATCACTTACGTGATATAACAACTACTCAAACTCGCTTTACTAAATCCGCGCTGAAACCGTGACTTGAACCACCGACCTCCAGGTTACAAGTCCATCGCCTTACCGTTCAAGCTACTGAGTACTGAGGTCTGTCGAATATGCAATTAATTTTTTTAAAAGCGACCAGGAGTCAAATGGGCAATAAAAAAAACTAAGCCTTAGATATTTTTACAACGTGCCGAGGATATAAATTTTAATTATTAATATAGATTAATCTATTTTTGATATAAAATCTAATCTAGACCTTGTTCTAAATAATGCCATTATATTTTTTTCAGTCAGGATTTTTACGTCGCTGAACTGCATGGTCATATCGTTACAATTACTGACTTTAAAACCGACCTCACTAGCTTGATCGATAAGGCGGCGGACTTGTAACCTGGAGGTCGGTGGTTCAAGTTCGGGTTTCAGCGTAAATTTAGTAAAGCGAGTTTGAGTAGATGTGATATCACGTAGTTGATTGACACACATATGATAACTTTTTAAATTACTGACTCTAGTCATGATGGCTTGTAGAATCTCCTCTCTGTTCGTCACATCGTAAACGAATGTCACACTTACAATTTAAACCGCCAATCATATGACCCAAAACCAGAGAGAGAGATACAGTTTTATTTTAAAACTACTGAACTCTACCAGTGAAGTGGACTCACATGTCTTTTCTAAGAAGTATCAACCTCCTTCACCTCATGTAGATCTAGAGAGGATCGGTACGAACGACCATACAATAATATTGGTGAAAGTGCCGAAAAGGAAAAAAAGCTCGAATTTATTTTTGGGTCAGGATATTGACTCACAAAAAATTCAATATTTAAAAAAAAAAAAATATTATATTTTTGGGGTCGAACTCCCAATATTCTGACGATATCAAAATCCGATGGATTTTGATATAGGGTATGGCTTGTCACGTTGTTGAATATGTCTGTCGAAATTCATAGTTTTATGATCAAAAGAACCGACCTCTAGTTCTTTTTTAATTTGAGTTTAACGTCGCTTTCAACTGCATGGTCATATATGACGGGGATTTACCCTCATCAACCTCACCTAGAATGAGTGGGGCCGGGAATAGCCAGCATCCAATTCCTAGCCGCGCTGGACGCTGCTAAATTTCAGTGACTGAATGAGAACTGGTTTATTGAACGTGCCATCGACGCTGGCTTTTGGTTCTTTTAATGAGGGTGTGAAAATCCGAAAGTTTGGTGTTCAGACAGTCCACGATGCTTTCCAGTACTTGGCCTGGCGCACTGCCTTGCGCTCACATAAATTAAATATTTGTCGTCTCCTCGAAGCGTTTCATGCTGTTAACTTTGCTCGACATTTTTTAATCCAAACGAGAACTTTCAACTGAAGTATGTATTTAAGCAATTTGCTTCAAGCATTTTTTCTCAGCAACTTGAGTATTCGAGATGATTTAATTTCGCTCCAGCAAGAGTTGCAACCACATTACTTTACTAAACTCTATTCCTTCATCCTGACATCTTGCGTAGAGATGTCATGACAAAATGAGATAAGGATTTACACAGAATCTAGTTATCTTCCGTCATATTTTTCCATTCATGAAATAGTTTAATTATTATTATTATTATCTGACCTGGGTGTAGGGTTTTTAGTGAAACTCTAACAATTAACACTGCGACCTGATTATATCTATTGTGACCAGTAAATTCTATTTGATTTTAACGGCCTGATTGAGATAGATAGTCAGGACGAAGGATCTGCCCTCCAATCGCTGGAAATCGTACCAGTACCCACATTAAGCTCACCTAGCCTGGGTAGTATCGGAAATGCCAGCCTCACGTGTTTAAGGGGAACAAAATTTTCTTCGAAAAGTCTGCCCAACCGGGGATCGAACTCGGAATCTCTGAACTACGGGCAGTAGTCACAAGTCACAACCATCACGCCATGGAGGCTAGCTAATAGATAAAAAATTAGACCAAATAAAACAGTAATCCTAAAATATCTTAGTCAAATTTGATGTCTTATTTTTTTACTTCCAATTCAGCTTATTTATGGCAGCATTACGAAGTCTTTACCTCGCTGAACGCTGCTTAATTTCAGTGATCCTACATTTCGACTCGACGCACGCTGGCAAACTCAGCTACTAGAACGGTTACATTTCATGCAAGAAAACTATAGTCTCTCTGGAGGCCGTTTACCGCTAACTATTCATCGTTTCGACTCTTTCTCTCTTTCCTTACTCTCCATAACAAACAATACAAGTGCAGCTGTAGCAGCTGACCCAGAAATTCCCGGGAGAGCTGTTTCAGAGCTATAAACTATAAATAGACCGTAGGGGGCGTCAACTTCGTAACCGCAAGTTATACCCATCACCACACACCCTCCGGAGAGCACTTGAACTTCCACATTGGAAAAGCAAAGACTGGCGAGTGTTTGATGAGAAAAATAAACTTGCGGAAATAATGGAGCAATATGAAGATGAATATGGAGGAGCTAAAAGGAAATGTAGATGCAGAGGAGCAAGCATAAAACTGAAGAGAAGGAGAGAAAAAAGAAGTAGAATTAATATGAGATACAGACAGAAAATAATAAACATTTTGACCTCAGTAGCTTGAATCGATCAGGCGGCGGGCTTATCCGGGTTTAACCTGGAGGTCGGTGGTTCAAAGATCCCAGTTTCAGCGTAAAGTAATAAAGCTAGTTTGGAAGTAGTTTAAAATAATATCACGAAAGGTTATTAACTACAACATGTGTGATATCACGATTATAAAATTTGCATAACAGAAAGAATGTAGAAACTTGAAGAAGGAGGAGGAGATAGCAAGATGATGATGCAGAATGGCAAACATTGGGATGAAGAAGCAAAATAAAGCTATGAACATGCGAAAAGAATAGAGTAATTTAAAATAAATGAAAGAAGAAATGAGGAGTTGATGCAGATGGAAGCATATATAAAAAAACAAAGAGTGAAAAACGACAAGAAAACAAAATAAACACTTAACAAGAATGTGGAACTAGTTGGAGAGAAAAAAGAAGATAATAAACAAATACAGCAACAATAGAAAAATCTCAAGAAAACAGAAAAGAAAAATATACAAAAATGAACACAAAAGTGCACACAGAGAGACTGGAGAAAAACTTGAGGAGAAGAATACGAAACTAAAGCAGAAGTACACATCGTAACATGTGTGCTTGACTTGAAGATTCGTCTTCTCTTTGGAAGTGTTTCTTTGTTTTGACCTCAGATGAAACGGGTTGCTATTTCTAGCCATGATGTTTTGACAGCAGGGTATTGAAGTTTCAGAACAAATGAGTTTCCGGCATTTCTGTAGATGCTACAGGGTTTCATTAAGCCGGGACAGAGAAATGTATTACTTTTGACAATCGGGCTTTTGTTTCTTAACGTGCTTTGATAACATAGCCATAGAGGGAATTTTAACATCCATTGGTTGAAACAAACCAGCTCCAATTACTTTCAGCACCTTAAAGGTTCATGTGGTTTTAATAACCAAAGACCAATAGAGATTTTTCAAGTACAATCATTGAGCAATGTGACTAATTTCCAATCAAATCATTCACGACCTAATCTTAGATCACTGAGGGTTAATGGTTTTAATAAATGTTTAAAAGAATCCATCTAGAGACCTTTTTCAAAATACAATCATAAATGGAGAGCGAATAATAAAAATTCAAACTTCACTTAAAATTTTATCTCAAATCATCACAACATCAAAGTCTTAGAAAATACGGGAGGGGGAAATGTTAAATACAATTTTAAAATACATATCCATCCATCCTGGAACCATAATTTTTGCAACGCTAAACATACAATGTTAAGACACTCTATGAATAATAAAATTCAAGACTTCATAAGAAATAATCAACCATCGCTTCACTCCATCTCGAAAGCGTTCATTTCTGAGACTATAAGAAAAGAAAATGTTACAAATTCAAATCAATAATGTCCACAAACCATAAAGTTTGTCATCAAACTCCAAATCACTCTCGACAATGAAATTTAAGACGCTATAGAAAAGAGACAATGATTCGTTTTACGTGAGGAAAAAAAAAAAAAAAAAAAAATGATGATGGGAGGAAAACACTGAATGACAAACTAATTTTCCAAAACAATGATGTCGTCGGAATTTAGATTCCAGTCAGGCAGCTTCCAATTTCAAATAGGACGAAATTTGAATTTCAAATGTTGTACTTAAAAAGAGCTTGTGCTTGTCTCCTCTTTCTCTTTCTTTCCCACTTGGTTCCAACTCTTTCTTCTCTCTTCAAATCTTTATCACTCTCCGCCTGTCTTTTACTTCCATTTCTCTCTATCCTAGTACATTCCCTTCTCTTTTCATCGGCTCTCCATTTCGTCTTTCCATCCTTCTCCAATTTATTCTTCCTCTCTCCGTCTTCTCAACATTATTTCTACATCTTCCACTCTTCTCTACCCATTCTCCCCGGAATATGGCGCCTCGTTTGAGAGTGATGAAAACGTATTGAGAATTTCTCAATTTCCTCTTCTCAGCTTGAGATTCAAAGACAATTGACGGACTGTCTTATCAAAAGGAAACCATTTCTTTGGAAAGTGGGAAGCATTTGACGTTTTGTTATACATTTCAAGGGAAGTATAACTTCAAGGAAAAGTCTTCTTTTACTTTGTCCAAGATATCGAGAGTAATGTAAAAGCTTGTAGCTATTTGTAGATAGGTACATACCGGCTCTTTGGGAAGTAGGTACCTACATTCTATATACATTATAACGCTCGGTTTGTTTTTCTTGGCGTTTGCTTGATAGGATTTAAAGCTTTTAACGTACCTGGTATATTGTGGAAGTGTATTGGGATGAGGGAGACTCTATGGAAGAGTATTGACTACTCTCCATTGTGTTTCCAGGTGGAGTGGAAAGTAGGTGGAGAGGAGTAGTGTTTGGACAAGAAGTGGATGGATGGGGTGTGTAAGAGGTTATCAGTTTTGATTATACCAGCGTCGCGTCGCGTCGGTGGCAATGGCACGTTCAATACACAAGTTCTCCTTCTGTAACTAAAGTTAAGCAACGTCCAGCTTAGTTAGGACTTGGATGGCTGACCAATCAAATTCGAACCCTCGTGATGCTGGCTGGCTTTACCCGGTCCAACTCAGGCTAGGTGAGGTTTATTTGAGTAGCTGGTTTGTGAACTCCCAGCAAATGGAGGGTCAAACGTCTGTCGTGAAATGACCATACAGTCGAAAAAGTGACATTGAACCCCCAACAACAAAGTAAAATTTATTATAAATCGACGTCTCTTTTAACGTTTGCCTTTTCTGTTTATCATAACGTTCACTTAAAGTCAAGTGATTAACGCGCTGGTCCGTTGGTTCGAATCCCACCCTGTGCATTCATTTCTCCTCGTTAATTTGTGTTTGTGACCACACAATAATAAGACTATGAGCGTTAGGTGGTAGAAAACGCTTTGAGCATTAACCTCGCCTGGTGGTTATCTTCCACTAAAAAGTGTTATTATTTTACTATTTCATTTCTTAATTTTGTCTTTATAAAAGTGGTTGAAATCATCCACATGGTAAAAATCATCAACAACCAGCTTTGTTTTCAGTTGTCCGTGGTATTATACGATACAACTATCTGGGATTTATCATGATAAGGTACAGTAAGTACAACTATCTGGCATTGTATCACACCAGATAGTTGTGCTTCTATCTGCATCATCCCCTCTCTCTCTTTCTCTCTCTCTTTCTCTCTCTCTTTGTTCTCCTTGTTTAGTTTTTCACTGTCATACCGTCACTCCGCTTTTTCATCATTTGAATTATTTTGTCTTTCTGCCCTATTTTGTCTTTTGAACCATTTTGTATTAGTTTTTTTCTGTTTCTATACGTTTCTCCTTTGTCTATTTTATTTTCCTATCTCACCAATGCGCTTTTGTAAAGTTTCGTTGCTTCTTTATTTTCCGCTGTATCTATCTCTCTCTCTCTCTTATCCGTCTGTTTTTCTCTTTATTACAAACTCCTATCTCTTTCATTTATTATCTCTTAGTTACCTAACTCTCTTTCTCTCTCTCTCTCTCTCTCTTGATCTACCTATAGCACGCAACTCCCATCTTTTCTGCTCTCCACAATTCACATTTGTTTCTTTATTTATTTCATTCACTGCTGTTTCATCTTTTATAATTTTCTTTTGTGTGTTTTATCCACCCTCTTACCCGTTCTATCCCCTTTCTCTCAGTTTTTTCCTCATTCCCTCTTTGTGTACGTATATCTTTCTCACTCTTACCGATATAAAATTCATATCTCATTCTCTAGAGACTCTTTCAGTTGGTATGATGAATGTGAATATTATTTTCAACTCTTACCTTCTTCATGGTCTTGTGACTGTTTGAGTGAGCGAGTAAGAGGCACAGGGGAGGAGGAGAGACACATCGGTGAAGGAAGAGAGTAGAAAATATTATTACATGTGACTTTGAGAAATTACAGAAAAAATTTCATTAGACAGAATAAAATTGAGGAAAAAAAACCATCAAAAAATGTGTGGACCAACGGATAGAAATATTTTACTCAAGTTCAAAAGGTAAATGACCAAAGACTGTGGTTAAAAAAAAATTGAGCGTGGAGTAAAAAAAAAAGAAAAAAAAATATAAAAAAAGAATTTTTTTTTTTTTTTTACTGTTTTATAATTCAGGCCTAAGTGCTTAAAGATATCATTTTCGATCATTTACAGTTTGAATCTTTAAATCCATCAGTACAACATCGACAACAGTTAAATAATATTATAAGATCAGAAATGCTAGCATCAACAATGACATCAGCATCAGGTGTAGCATCAGCAATGACATTAACATGAGGTGCAGCCGTGGTAACAGTAGAAACAAGAGCTGCAATACTAGCATGATCAGCAGCAGCGTCCTAATCCATCTTGTCTCAGAGCCTGTGAGTCTGCCAAGTCGGGAAATCCTCTCATGCAGCAAAGCCCCAACAGCAGCGTGCTGAATAAAATTTCGTGAATTATAAAATTTGCTGCTCGCAAAAGTTGGAAAGTCAGCACCCCCTGAGGGAGACGAGATCCCTGAACTTTGCTTTCAGTTGAGAGACGAGATTATAGCTGACTGTTGCCAAGCAGATTATACTATCTGTTAAATTTAATTGTAAATATTTGAATAACCGTATCTCTTTCTCTCTTTTCTCAGCCTTCCTTCTCTCTAATTCACACTCTCAAACAAACACTTTCAGAAGCTGTTTCAGTCCTGTAATTCCACGTTAACACCTACTTCCAGCTCTCTTGCTCTTCAACCTATTTGAAATGTAAACTTTTAGAGGTGTAAAACTACCACCAGTTTCTCCATTTTGCAGAGCACTTTGAACATGTTTGCTGTTAGATCCATCATCATGAAAGTTCTACGTATCTACGACTTTTATATCCACACATCTGCATTTCAAATGGAATTTCTCTTGGTATTTTGTAATAATTTATGTAATGTATTTTGAGTCTGAAAATATTAGGAATGAGAGTTTTAGAGTTTAAGTTTCAATATAATACGTCACATTTTATACCATGCCTTCAAGGTACAGTAGTGACTCTGAGATCTTTTCAGAAATTTTTGTTAACTGAAAACTGTCCAGAATTTATAATCTTCAAATAGGTACCATTTATAATCTTCAAGTAACCCAGCTGGGACATGACATGTTATCCTCCCAATTGGGATTTTCACCACATAATAATATGTCTTGGGCTTACTGCTGGAATAATGGGACTTTAATAGTCCTAATCGGACAGTATAAATAAGGTGATATTATTATTATTACCATTTAATTGAAATTGATCCTCTATTCCTAATGTGTTTGTAATTGAATCGACATAATTATTTCGTATGCTATGGAACCAAATAGGTTCGTCTGACGTACATTCCATGTTTCATGCCATAGTCAGCTACAGAAGTGTTAAATCCATGGTACTTTTACCACATAATGTATTCACTGGTTCCAGTATCTCCTCTGTTTCCCTAATTCTGACCGGGAAAGCATTGTTCCCTATTAGCACGACCCCTGTGATCCCGGGATCATTATTCATGAGGGATTAGACCCCCCACCTCTTCTGCCGTCTTTGTTTTTCTCGTGTTCTCCGTGTCTTCTAAAGTTTTCTAAGTTCGCTGGTTGTTCTCTTTCACCTGCTTCTATATGCTGACCTCGTTACGTTGCTGCTCATGTTGTTCTTTTATTTTATTTTAAGGTTTGTTCGTACAAAGAAAACTCTATTAGGTATATGAATTTTATATAAAACTAGGATTCTTTTATATTTTTCACTCACCGACTTTAGTTTCGCCTAACTCGTAGGCTTGATCACGATTACTTCAAGTAATCAAGCCTACGATTTAGGCGAAACTTAAGTCGGTGAGTGAAAAATTTAAAAGAATCCTAGTTTCATATAAAATTACATATACCTAACATTTTGGATATCTGATATGAACCTAGTAACAAATAAAACTCTATTAACAAGATGAATCCCATACGCCGTGCTCCGTCCGTTTGAAAGTTTTAATATTTGTGTTGATCACAACCGTGATATCACAACAACTCAAACTCGCTTTACAAAATATTTGCTTAACTTGGGACTTGAACCACCGACCTCCGATAACAAGTCCGCCGCCTTATGGATCAAGCTACTGAGGTCGGTGGCACAAATTATAGCTCTTGAACGATTTAATCTCTAAGAACTCTTTTATTTTGATATGGTATCGGAACTTTTTAGTAGGTACAGCGCGAGAAATATTTAAGAATGATTGGACCTAAAAGAGACCCTTGAGAGATCATTGGTTGGTTAGACATAATTTTTTTATTTGTTGCCTTTTACTGAGCTTTTGAATGTTGATGATAAAGAGTGATGCTGTTGTTAATGTTTCTACCTGACAGTTTCTTTTGATTTTTTTTTCTTTGATCATTACGTTTAATGGTTTTTTCATTTCTTTTTCATCAGACTCTTTAATCATCAGAGCTGAGAATACTAGTTAGCTGAGAATACTAGTTAGAAAAACTCTTGAGATAGTATTTAAACATGTTTCTATGGATGTGGAATGGGACCTTAACTTAAATTAAACTTTATTTATTAAACAACAAACATAATTATCAAAGTTGGTAGATAAAGTCCAGAGAGGGATTGGGAGGAAAAGTCCCAAGAATACTCGATGCATTCCCTCTCTGGATCGCCAAGGACAGGGATTGGTAGAGGTAGGTCTTGGCTTTTGGTTCTCCACTTTTCTCTTTTAATTTTTTGCCCATTTCTTCGACAAGATCCTTCATCTCCTGGCAGAAAGGGCCCATGGACTCAACTGCCAATCCTTTGAAAATATATCCATTGTTTTCGATGTTAGAATATATGGAGTGCTTTCTTTCACAAGCTGCCTCGGCCGCCGAACCAACATGAGTGGATGATTTACAAACATACGAAGGAGCTAGAGTGTCCACGCAAGTGACGTCCCACACTAACTTCTTCCCACGAGACCAGGAATCCAGAGTGACACCATCTGGCCGCTTACCATCACTGCGTGACATGCCTGTTGGTTCAAGTGTTGGGTGGAAGCCAAGGGATGTGAGAGAGCGGGATATTATATTATTGAGTTCGGTGTGGCGTGTGAATCGACCTGCACTTTTTTCACAACTCAGTCCGTGAGTACCATTTGCAGCAACCATCTTTCCACATTGACATCTGAAAGGGTCCGTTACCTTACACCCCAAACGCAAAGCAACGCAGAGATGGAACGAAGTATCGTCCATGAGAGTGGCGACATTACTGGATGGGATAGCATGGAGCCACGAGTTTGACTCTTTGCATTGTATTGCCTGAAAACGTGCAGAGTCAATAGCACTATTAAAAACAAGGTTGTCCTTAATAGCTCTGACATGGATTTCATCCCAGTGCTTCTGTACATGGGTGAGAGTGGGAACATCTTCTCCGTGCATCAATTGCCAAGATTCCATAGCTTGGTCAAACAGTGTCACATTCCTAGTATCCTGATTGTTAAGTATAGCAGATACAAGAGGAGTTGAACCAATCGACGAGGCCAAGAAAGCTGGAAGGCAAATGTCACCGATGAGACGAATTCCCAATCCTCCATCATTTACTGGAAGGCAAGCTTGCGTCCACGAATTTCCATCCAATTGGAGGTTCAGAATTTTTTCTAATGTAACCTTCAGTTTCTCGTCAATTCTTAAAACTGTCTGTGGAAATTTCCAGAAAGGGCTGACACGCAGGAGATAGTTGAATTTGGGCACAAAGAGACAGTGTTTAATCAAAGTATATGCAACATGGGAGTTGAGTTCTGAAGCTCTTTCAAGCAGATTTTCTACTGCTGCAACTTTGCTCTCTACGTATTCTTCGAACGAATCAACAAAGAGGGGAGCACCTAGAAGAGAGAGTTTTTCACGGGAGACTAACTTTATTCCAGGAGCAATCGACTGAAATTGATGGAGAATATCCGGATCTAAAGAATTTGAACAGCTGTAGAGTTCACATTTTGCAGGGTTTATCTGGAGTCCAATGGTATTGGCTTGTAGAACGAGCGCTTTCAGATCTGCGAGTACTGTCGATGATTGGTCTCCTAGGGTGGCGTCGTCTAAATACCAGACATTCAGTTCGGATTTTATTTTGCTCACAATTGGTTGAACAGCCAAGCTGAATACCAATGGACCACAAGGGTCACCTTGCTGTACGCCTACTGTTGACAGTATTTTGTCTTTTCCAAACACGAGCTCTGATGGATATTTGTAGCATTGGTACAGGAATGGATATAAGCTTGGAGCGTGTTGCTTTACTTCGGACAGAGCACAATCTCGTTCAACAGAATTAAATGCATTTTTGAAGTCGATTTTTAGGAGCACCTTTGAACTATTCAACGAGTTAGACAGGTAAGATCTGACAGAATGCACGGCGGCTTCACAACCCAATTTCGCTGAAACCCCAAGTTGTTGAGGAAGTAGGTACTCATTCAAAACAGATCGAACCTTCAAGCAACCAAGTTTAGCTGTCAAGCGTCGAAAAGTATTTCCAACTGCAATAGGACGTAAGCCACCATCCTTTTTCCGCAAAGCACACAAGGATGCTCCATATAAAAGCGGACAAAGTTCCTGTGGTAAGCTTCCAGAAAGGAGAAAATTACACAACTTTGTAACAGCAGTGAGGGCCCTTGTACCTGCTTCTCCAGCGGACTTGGAAATAATGTCTTTAAGGAATTGAGGCCTCATTCCATCCACTCCAGGAGAACTACCTGCAGGAAAGCCATTGATACCTTTTATGACATCAGATTCACGAACAACAAGAGGCAGGAAATGATCTGGTTGATCGTCAGGTGGACTCGGGAAATTCAGTTCTCTGGAGGCACTAGGATGCTTTGTTTTGAGTATTTCAAGAGTTTCTTGATCAAAAGGTGCAAGGGAATCGTCACTGCTCAACAACTTCACAGCATTTTTTATATCGAAGTCGGAAACTTTAGCTTCAACAATTTTCTTCAAATCTAAGGTGCTACGTTGTCTTTTTGCTTCTTTACGAGTTGAGTGTGTGTCGGTACGAGCTGCTGATGTCAAAGGCTGGAAGAGATGGTTTAAATTTTCTTTGACTTGTGATGTAAGGTTAGGGCTTTGGGACTTTGAGGTGATCTTGAATGCTGTGAAAGAAAACGACAGTAGATATTTGAAATCTATTAAGGACTTTGTGTTTAAAAACTTGTCAATTATTCTAGCAAGCTTGTCAGCAGCGAGGAATCGAGCTGCTTTTGGAATCCTTCTCAGAGTCCTAGTAGAGGACTTGGCAGCTATCAGTTCGTCCAGAATGGAATCAGCCGTCACTGAAAGCGGGGTTCTGACTGTAGGATTTGAGGACTGGAGATCTGGAGGAGTAGAGTCAATGTCTGAGTCGGGACAAGGATGTTTCTTTCTCAGGTGAATATCGAGAGTTCTGGCATTCTTGAAGGTTCTGAGAGGGCTGTAAGGACAAGGGAGCCGAGAACTTTGCGAGGAAGAAGTGTCTGAGATCGAACATTGTAAGCAGAGCCAGAGATTACATGATTGAGGATCCGAAAGGACTTGGTAAACAGTTTGGGAGATTTTCATGCATTGTCTATGAAAGAGACACAAACAGCTGCAACATTTTAATACGGGATCTTTGTTGGTTTTATCATTACAAATGCAAAATATGTGTAGATGTGGTAGATGTGGAATTCTACCAGCCAAGAGAAGCTGCAAAGGACGTGGGAAAATACAGAAAAGAAAATAAAAGAGAAGAGGCAATAGTGATTCAAACAGATCCTAGCACTTATGCCGAAACTCTTAGGAATATCCGCCTTATGGTAGATCCGGATGAGATGGGCATAGAAGTCAAAGCTATCAAAACCACAAGAGATAAAAGAGTGGTTATTGTCACAGAGGAAGGTAAAGCGGAAGAACTACATAAAGAAATCACTGCAAAGGTGTCAGGAATTCAAACTAAAATCTCTGGTAGAGGACATAGAGTACAATTGCAAGTGCTAGATATTGATGCATCCATGAGCGGCAAAGAAGTTGAAGAGTGCATCAGAAAGGAAACAAAGGAGTTCGAAACTCAAGTTAAATATATTCGCCTGGGAAGATCGGGTACACAAATTGCCACGGTAAGCATGCCTACTCAAGCAGCTGAAAGTCTCATAAGAAGCGGAGACATTAAGGTTGGATGGACGAGATGTCGTGTAAAACCGAAAGTGGAAATGATGAGATGCTACAATTGTCTAAGAATAGGACATCATTCCGATATCTGCAGGGAAAAGAAAGAAGAAAAAAGATGTTTAAACTGCTCAAAACCAGGACATCTTGCCAAAGAATGTACAGAAAAAAGTTATTGTACTACATGCGAAAACGAGGGTCACAGAACAGACTCTAGCTATTGCCCAACGTATAGAAGAAAAGAAAAAGAACTGTACAAAAAACTGATGGGACCTGAAAACCTAGAAGAAAATCAAATGGAAGTAGATAACAGAATGGAAGAATCCCAGCAAACGTAAAATGATAAGTTTCCTACAAGTAAACCTTTGTAGATCTCCCGCGGCTCACGACCTGCTTGACAAAGTTGCGAAAGAAAAAACCGTCAGTATAGTTTTAGTCAGCGAACCAAATAAGAAATACGTAGAAGATGACAAATGGTACAAGGATAAGAACAAAGCCTCTGCAATACGCGTATATGATCAAAATCTACGAGTAAAGGAAAATGGTGTGGGAAATGGTTTCACATGGGTCGTCATCGAAGATATGCAAATATTTAGTGTTTATTTTCCACCCTCTCCAAATGTCCCGGTTCAATCCCTAATAAATAGTTTGTACAACCTAAAGGAAGAGATTCGAAAGTCAAAATGTAGTCGATTTTTAATCGGTGGAGACGTAAACGCCAAGTCATATACCTGGAACTCGAGGACTGAAGATGACCGTGGAGTAATCTTGACTGAATGGATCGCTGAAATGGGTATGTACGTTTTAAATGTGGGAAATCAACCTACCTTCATTAGGGGAGCTAGCCAATCTATTCTAGATGTCACGATATGTTCCAGAAATATTTTTCATAAAGTTATCAACTGGAGAGTGAGCGATGAAGAAAATTTAACAGATCATGAAAACATATATTTTGAGCTAAATGAAAACTATTTAGAACACGAGAAAGAAGATTACACAATTAAATGGAAGTACCAAGGAGGTAAGGAAGAAGAACTCAAGCAAGAAATAGAGAAGAAACTTGAAGAATACCAAGTAATTGAAGACCCAGAAATCTGTATAAAAGTCCTGCAGGATGCGTGTGGAAAAATTTTTGGAAGAAAAGCTCATAGTAAACGTCAAGGTGTCTACTGGTGGAGTAAAGAAATAGCAGAAAAACGCAAAAAATGCCACCAACAAAAAAGAAAAATTGTAAGAGCTAACAGAAATAATCAAAAAAGTGAAGAAGAAAAAGAAGAATTAAGGAAGATTTATTATAGATTAAAACAGGATTTACGTTTTCAGATAAACAAATCTAAAAAAGAGAAATGGGCAGAACTTTGTAGGGATCTGAACAGAGATGTTTGGGGAAAAGGTTATCAAATAGTCTGCAAGAAATTCAAACTATTTTCCAGAGTAAAACTAGAAACCATTGAGAAAAAGGAAATTGCGGAAGAACTTTTCCCTCAAAACCAAAAAGAAATCTGGGAAAAAAATAATATTGAAGAAGACGAAATCCCACTGTTTACTCTTCAGGAGATCACAGATGCCTTTAAAAGCCTAAAAAACAAAAAAGCCCCCGGCCCTGATTGTCTAAGCTCCGAAGCGATAAAAATATTTTTCGAAACTGCCCCAAATCTGTGCCGAGATATCTGCAACAAAATCCTTAAAACAGGTAAATTTCCCAAATGCTGGAAACGGTCAAAACTTTTGTTATTAGAAAAAGGAATAAAGGACTCTAAAATGACTTACAGGCCAATTTGTTTGTTAAATGTTTTTGGTAAAGCAATGGAAAAAACTGTTGAAGAAAAGACTAACAGAAGAAATCAGGAGAAACGGAGATCTGTCAGAAAGACAATATGGTTTCCGAGAGGGCAAGTCGACGGTAGATGCAATGAAAGCAGTTTTGTTAGTTGGAGAGGAAGCAAAAAAAAAGAAAGAACTTTGTGCGATGACACTACTTGACATTAAAAATGCTTTCAATACCATCCCTTGGAGAGGTATTTTGAGTCGTTTGAAGGAAAATAAGGTTTCAAAATACCTGCTGAACATTCTGTCCAGCTACCTTGAAGACAGGACTTTGCATATCGACGAAATTGAGATGGACCTCTCTTGCGGACTACCCCAGGGGAGTATCCTGAGCCCGTTGCTGTGGAACATATATTATGATCCACTGCTAAAGATCGACATTCCAGCAGAAACAATACTGGTGGCTTATGCCGACGATTTGGTGGCCCTGACAAAAGGTAAAACTAAAGAAGACCTACAAGACAGAGCAAATGAGAGTCTTAGACGCATTATCGCCTGGCTGGAAGACAACAAGCTTAAAATAGCTCCACAAAAGACGGAGGTAATACTTCTAGTTAGCAAAAGAACATGCAGGGAAATATCGGTAAATATTGAAAACATTGAGATAAAATCAAAAAAAACCGCCAAGTACCTCGGTGTTCATTTTGAACAAAATATGAAGATGTCAGAACACGTCAAAAAAACAGTTGAAAAGGCTAGCAAAACAGCAGCAAACTTATCACGGTTAATGCCAAATATCAGTGGTCCTGACAACGAAAAAAGACAGATCCTAGGGTCAGTTGTGTATTCGGTGCTTCTCTACGGTGTTCCTGTGTGGGGAGTTGCAATTAGATGGCAAAAATATATAACATTATTAGAACGAGTACAGAGAAAGATCATGCTAAGACTATGTAGAGCCTATAGAACCACCTCAACAACTGCACTCCAAACCATCTCAGGAACATTACCCATTGAGTTGATGGTAGAAGAAAGGATGGAACTGTACACAATACTAAAAACACCAATAGATTACCTGGAAAAGAAAGACAAAGAAGATCAGTTAAAAGAACACCTAATTATAAAATGGAAAAGTAAATGGGAAAATGAGACTAATAAAGCAAAATGGACCAAAAGACTTATTAAAGACCCTGTACAATGGAGAGATAGAATACATGGTAACATCACCTATGAATTAAGTCAGTTCCTAACAGGTCATGGGAACTTCAACTCATATCTATTCCGTATCAAAAAAATAAGGTCCGAAGAATGTAGATATTGCCCATGCTCAGTTGATAATCCCGAGCATACGTTCTTCAATTGTGCCAAGTTTGATCAAGAAAGACGTGAATGTAGGACTAAAACTGGAAAAAACGTTAACAGCTGATAATATTGTACATGAGATGCTAGATAACAAGAATACCTGGGATGAAGTGGAAAAAATGGTTAAAAAAATCATCAAAATCAAAGAAGCAGATGGAAGGAGGCTGCAAGCTCCATTACAATTAATGGCAAGCTAGACAAAACAAACGGACCGGAAGTAATGATTTTGAAATCGGTTCCCGGTTCGTCTGTTCTTCCGGAGCGGAGGGTTTTTTAGTGGGTAGGATGCACTGATCTTAGCATCGGAGCCCCATTCGTTGTCTTGAATGAGTTAGAAGATTTTTACCTCCACTCCACAAAAAAAAAAAAAAAAGACTCTTTCATTATCTAATGTTTTCCCTAATTATCTGTTTCTTCTTTTCATTAAACTCATTCTCTCTACTTGTCAACGCATCCCAGAATGTTTTTGTGTTGCTTGTTTGAACAAAAGTAAGTATAACTTTTATAATTATAACATTTTGAAAGTTTTAAAGCACACACACACACAGACACACACACTCGTAGAAAAGAGTACACATAGAAAATTATTACGGTTCGCAGAAGAAAAAAGTAAGGAAATATGCAGTAGAAAACATTAAACACACATAGAAACATGAGTGTATTTATACTGTACATAGGAAGAAGATTAGTTTCATACATAATTATGTGAGAAGTAGGTAGGTACATACCTACGCAGGTACATAGATAAGTAGATATGTATTATATAGTGCTACATACATAGGTAGAACGTGACCTACAGCTGGAAGTTTCATCTAAGCCGAAAAGGATTTTAGACTTCACGGAAACATCTGCGCTAATCTCAGAGGGACAGTGAGGGCTTTCGGCTTTCAGCTTTTTGTTCCGCCGTACACAATTGTCAGGATGGTATGAGTTAGTCAGTCCAAGCCAGAAGTTGCTGGTGAGTTGCATTAGTAAGTCAGTCCGAGCCAGAAGTTGCTAGTGGGTGGTATTTTTTTTTTTTTTTTTAAGTGGGGTTTAACGTCGCTTTCAACTGCCATGGTCATATCACGACGGGGGTTTTACCCTCCATTCGCAGGAAACTCACAAACCTGCTACTCACATTGACCTCAACCAGCCTGAGTGGGGCCGGGAAAAGCCAGCGTCACGAGAATTAGAATTTGAATGGTCACCCAGCCAAGTCTTAACCTCGCTGGATGTCGCTTAACTTCGGTGTTCTGAAGGGAACCGGTGTATTCAACATGCCATCGACGCTGGCTAGTGGGTGGTATTAGTGAGTTAGTCCAAGTCAGAAGTTGCTAGTGGGTGCTATTAGTGAGTTAGTCCAAGCCAGAAGTTGCTAGTGGGTGCTATTAGTAAGTCAGTCCAAGCCAGGAGTTGCTAGTGGGTGGTATTAGATAGTCAGTCTAAGCCAGAAGTTGCTAGTGGGTGGTATTAGTAAGTCAGTCCAAGCCAGAAGTTGCTAGTGGGTGGTATTAGTAAGTCAGTTCAAGCCAGAAGTTGCTAGTGGGTGGTATTAGTAAGTCAGTCCAAGCCAGAAGTTGCTAGTGGGTGGTATTAGTAAGTCAGTTCAAGCCAGAAGTTGCTAGTGGGTGGTATTAGTAAGTCAGTCCAAGCCAGAAGTTGCTAGTGGGTGGTATTAGTAAGTCAGTTCAAGCCAGAAGTTGCTAGTGGGTGGTATTAGTAAGTCAGTCCAAGCCAGAAGTTGCTACTTTCTATGGAGCAAAGAGGAAAGCATGAGTGAGAAGAATGTTTGCTTAAGGTAGTAAATAAAGAGTGTAGCAGCCAGCGTCGATGGCATGTTGAATACACCGGTTCCCTTCAGAACACCGAAGTTAAGCGACATCCAGCGAGGTTAAGACTTGGATGGGTGACCATTCAAATTCTAATTCTCGTGACGCTGGCTTTTCCCGGCCCCACTCAGGCTGGGTGAGGTCAATGTGAGTAACAGGTTTGTGAGTTTCCTGCGAATGGAGGGTAAAACCCCCGTCGTGATATGACCATGGCAGTTGAAAGCGACGTTAAACCCCACTTAAAAAAAAAAAAAAAAAAAAAAAAAAAGAGTGTAGCTGGAGACATATTGTATGTGATGTTCCCATTTTAAATTAATCAACTTCGCACTAGCGTTTTTGACCATGCGCCTGACCACTAACTTTTTACTTATACGCAAATATCTCGTTAACGATACACCCGATTTTAATAAAATTTTGGATGTTAATGCGCATTATTGTTTAAAGTAAAATATGATTTAGCTCTGATATGAAAATCCCAAATGTCGGACAAAAAAGTGCAAAAATAAGGTCTACGATTGGCGACACAGATTTTTTTGTAGAATCTAGAATGTAGGGAAAACGGTATTCTCACATAAAAAAAACAAATTTGAAGAAAATTGGTTAATTTGTTTTGGAGATACAGGTCAGGTGATTTAGTATAAAATCTCAAAATTACATCTGTATAAAATGTGAAAAAATCACGAGGGAGTACTGTGTCCATAATTTGGACAGTGTATTTTTTAATTTTTGTTGTGATTGTGATTGTTGTTATCACAGTGGGGATCTATCTGCTCATAATGATAGGCCATTAAATAGATAATCGTTTGAAATATTTTGTTCCGCAATATTTCGAATATTTTGTAAGCCCATGAAAAGATACACTAATGGCCGGAGCCAAGTGGTTTTGATTGTGTATGTTTATCAGGGCATTAATTATTCAAAACGAGCGGTTCTCAAATTGCGGACTCTTTTGACTCTTCATAATGATGGGCCATTAAATAAATCATAATCTTAGAAGCCAAAAAAAAAAAAAAGATGATGGCTTAGGATGGGTCCTCTAAAAAGAAATAAAAAATAAATAATGATTATTATTTTATTATTATTCTTGAGATATTCAAGCAACAGGTGAAGAGTAAAAATTAGAGGTCAATTTTTTCATAATTCATCTTCGTAGAAATTTACATGGTTGTTTCATGGTTACCATTCGCATGTATTTTATTATTATTATTAGGTAATTGTGCCCCGTAAACGCTTACGTATTAATTCAGACACTTAACTCTGGTTGGTTACACAGGCAGTTGGTTACAGTAATTATTCGATAATTTCTTAGTTTGAGCGTGGATTAGTAAGCGAGTTGAGTGTTGTGATATCACGTAAGTGTTAACACAGTTAACTTTTATTTATTTCGCCTAAATCAAATTCACTAATGGGTAGGCACTTTAAACTGAAAATTAATTATTAGCAGTAGAAATTAAACCTAATGTTCACTTTAAATAAATAACCAAGTATGTGCTAATGGCGTGTGTGATGATGAGTATAATTCCTACTTTTAAGTCTGCTATGTGAAGTGTGCATGCTTAAACGACATTTTGAGTCAGTTCGCAATCTTTCTGCCTTTACTAATGAATAATTTGTTTATTTTTTAAACTATTTGTGTGTAGTTGTGTACATTTTTTTAACTTAATGTCCGAGAATAGGGCAATTACAAAGTAAATCTCCTACATATTTTTGATAACTCCTACTATTTTTGATAACTAAATTTTTATTACTTCTGTAAAATATCTAATATTAGAAATCAGAAGTTTTGTGTTCGTTTTTGTAAAGAATAATAATAATTTTTTGCTTCGATTTCAATTTTTTTTTCAAATTTCTCGGACGTTTTTTTTATATAACATATAATTTATTTCAAGATATTTGTAGACTGTAGTTGAAAAAAAATATTCACGTACTACCAGAAATGGGCCCAAGTACTATCAGTAGAGGTGCACGTTCCACAGTTTGAGACTATCATTTGTTTTTGTTTTTTTGGGGGTTTAATGTCGCTTTCAACTATATGGTCATATCGCTATGGAGTTTCACCTTCCATTATGGGAGTTTTACCTGCCATTCGCTCGAAACTCACAAACCTGCTGCTCAGGTTAAACTTACGCTGCCTGAGTGGGGCCGGGGATGGACTGCATATACACGTTCAGCGAGGCTACGACTTGATGGGTGACTATTCAAATCGAACCCTCGTAATGGCGACTATTCCGCTCCACTCAGGCTGCGTGAGGTTAATTTGTGTAGCTGGCTTGTGAGTTCTAGGAATAGAATCCGTCATATATGAATATGCAGTTGAATCGGTGTTAAACATAGACAGACGGACGCACGGACCAATGGCCGAAAACAACTTTTTTGGTATCCGGAGGCGATGATTGTCTAGAATGTGAAAAACTGGGTGGGTCAAATTTTCGACGAATACAATACTTTCCTTATAATAGGATAAGGAAAGTAAAAAAAAGGAAAGTAAGAAGGAAAAAAAAACAACAACAACAAAATATGAGTCAACAGCGAACACATTGAGTACAGCTAGCCAAAACAAAGCTATAATATATATTGTCTTCTTCAGAAATGTATTTTTAGACAAATCCGTACGAAGGTCGACTTAGTTTATTGTTTAGACCGTTCAAAATATTATTAAATGAGAAATTTTAATTATATATGATTATATATAAACCTATATATATATATTCTATGTATGATTAGGCGCTAAACAAGCAGCGGGTCTCATAGAATTACAGCTCGTGAAAATCATTGCCAAAAATTTCCGCACGGGAAAAATTTGCGTAGTTTGTCGGTTAACATGGATGAACAGTTTTATTGGTCTGTATGGTCTATTGGAAAAGCAAAATAAAAATCAAAATTGGTGACATTTTTTTCTGGTAACTTACCTATCTAATAAATAATTTATTATGTATGTATATAAGAGTGTTTATAAGGACGGTCTGTTGGTTGGACAATAGCCTAATCTGAATTTACTAGTAAGTTATGAGATCAGTTTACATGACCTACAAAAAATGTTCCATTATTTTTTCATCAGATTGTTTTTGAAATATACCAATAAATTTAGTGATGACCTACCTACATGATCTACCAAAAATGTTCCATTATTTTTAAATCAGATTGATATACATTATGCAGCCAAACCTATAGATATAAGAGAAACCTGGATATAAGAGAAAAAATTACCAGTCACTTGAGTTCTCTTATACCCAGGTTCAACTGTACCATTAAAAAAAAACGAAGGTAAGTACGTGATGTATTTATTAGTATTTTGTGAGCCGGTTGCAAGGTTTCAGATGAAACTTCAGTCAATTCACACTTACCTAAATGAGCTACAAAAAAACGTTCCATTATTTGGCTAATTTCAAGAGTTACCCCTGAAGACTGCTCAATATTTCCAGGTTCGACTGTACCAATAACTTTAGTGATTGACCTACCTTACCTACGTGACCTACAAAAAAAAATTCCATTATTTTTCCCTGACTAATTTCAAGAGTTGCCCCTGAAGTCTGCTCAATCTATCTAGATTCGACTGTACCAATAACTTTAGTGATTGACCTACCTTACCTACGTGACCTACAAAAAAATATTCCATTATTTTTCTCTGGCTAGTTACAAGAGTTGCCCTTGAATACTGCTCAATCCATCCAGGTTCGACTGTACCAATAATTTTAGTGATTGACCTACCTTACCTACAAAAAAATTTCCATTATTTTTCCATGGCTAATTTCAAGAGTTGCCCTGAAGATCTATTATCTAGGTTCGATTGTACTAACAACTTTAGTAATTGACCTACCTTACCTACGTGACCTATTATTTTTCCATGGCTAATTTCAAGGTCAGAGTTGCCCCTGCTCAATATGTTTCGTATGAACAACATCCTCTTCAGACCTGGTAATTGCTTAATTGAAAATGCATGTCATATGTACGAGGAAGCGGGGTAAAACTGACAGCTGGGGTGCATTAAAAAATTCCCTGCCCCCTTCCTACCTGTCTCCGGTAACGAAGTGGTTCACGTATGTAGGGAACAAGGAAACATATCATGTACTGGGTGAATTAGAAGTCCTTGCTTTATTATTATTATTACTATTATTAAACACTATACTATAAAACACTATATTAGTAAGGACATACAAATTTAAAAGATAATTACAAATTAGTATACAAAATTGGAAACAATATTGAAAAGAAGAAGAGAAAATTAATGGTGGAAGAGATGAGAGGGGACAAAAGGAGAGAGAGAGAGAGAGGAGATGAGAAAAAGAGGGGAAAGAAAAAGAGAGAGAGGAGAAAGAGAGAGAGAGAGATTAAAAGAGAAGGATAGAGAATAAGAGAAAGAGAGAGGAGAAAAGAAGGGAGAGAGATGAGAGGAGGGAGGAGGGAAGGGGATAATAAGAAAAGAGAGGAGAATAAGAGAGAGAGAGGAGAAAAGAAGGGGGAGAGAGGAGTGAAGAGGAGAATAAGAGGAGAGAGAGAGGAAAGAAGAAAAGGGGGGGAGTCTCAGGGATGGAGAGAGAGAGAGGAGAAAGAGAGATTAAAAGAGAAGGAGAGAGAATAAGAGAAAGAGAGTGGAGAAAAAAGGGGAGAGAGATGAGGGGAGAGAAGAGGGAAGAGGGAAGAGAATAATAAGAGAGAAAGAGAGAGAGAGGAGAAAAGAAGGGGAATATAGGAGGGGAGAGAGGAGGGAAGAGGAGAATAAGAGAAGAGAGGAGAAAGGAGAAAAGGTGTGGGGGTAGAGAGAGAGAGAGGTGTTAGGGGAGGAAAGGAGAGCTCAGAGAGAAAGCCTTTTTAATCAGCTCATCAATTTCTGTCACGCATAAAGGCGCCATGTTTCCTGGTATGAAAAGAAAATATTGACTCTACAGGAATCATGAGGTTATGGTAAAGACACTTGAGGCACAGGTCAATACCGGGTGTTCACAATTTAAGTCTCCTTTGCTTTTATCACAATTTAAGTCTCCTTTGCTTTTATCACAATATAATTCTCCTTTATTTTTATCACAATATAAGTATCCTTTGCTTTTATCACAATATATGTCTCCTTTGCTTTTTATCATAATATAAGTCTCCTTTGCTTTTATCACAATATAAGTCTCCTTTGCTTTTATCATAATATAAGTCTCCTTTGCTTTTATCACAATATAAGTCTCCTTTGCTTTTATCACAATATAAGTCTCCTCTGCTTTTAATAAGAATAACTTTTATTTGGTATTTTCTCCATGAAGGCATTTCAATGGACAGAACAATACAATAAATACAATAATAAGAAAAATAATAAATTACTGAACACATTTTTACTGTTGTTTTTCCTTTTTTATGTTTGGTCATTTGATCAATGCTGATAGTATTCAAGTTTGGTATATGACGATATTTCCAGCAAGAGATCACTGGTCTGGGTCTTGAAGTTGTCCCTGTGTAATAACTTATTTGTATCGGGCAGAGTATTATAAAGACATTTGCCCTCCCATATATTTATATCAATTCAAAATATACAAACAATTTTCATCAAACTTTATTTACAATTTTTATATAGGTACAATGAAAAAGTATGATTATGTAATAGTAAACAAAGCATGGATAAAGCATGATCAAGGGTGGTGGTGATCTTTTCTTTTTAACCTGTGAGTACACGCGTTAAAAATCCGAACGTCTGTACACGCGCGATGAAAAAAATTCTCACACCTGGTTTTGCTTTGTATTTCGTTCTGCTTGAAGAATTATGTAATATTTTTAAGATAGATTAAGTTGACTAATGTATTTAAACTATATTTAAAGTAGTTTGAGCAACTTTTTTTCCAAATGGTTGCACTTCGAACCCCTGATTTGACATTTTTCTTATTTTCCAAAATTTGTTCATCGTTAGCCATACTGACATAAGTTTTTAGGGCAATTCACAGTATATATCTTATAATCAAGAATATTATGTTATTATATTTGTTTAGGTACTTCTAAAAGCTAAAAACAGAAACGATAAAAATATAAATGTACTTAGATTATACCAGGAGGTAGGTAGGTAGGTAGGTACCCATTATAATAGGTGGAGAAAGAATACAAAGAATACTAATTATTTCAGTATCTAGCAAGAAAAAGTGTAGGGAGGTACCTAAATACCTAATATTATTACAAATAAATTTTATTAATGTTAGTTAAAAATTTCTATTTTGTTAGTTAAAAATCATTATAATAATTATTATAACAATAGTGATCAATCACGAATTAGGTAGGTAAACACAATAATTTTCTTTAAAAAATATATTTTTTTTCATTTAAAACAATTGTTATTATTATATTAATTAATTATTAAAACTAATTATTATAAATATTTAATTAAATTAAACTAAACAGTTAGTAACAGAAAAAAAAAAAACTCTCAAAAAAAAAGTTACGTCTGTACACGCGCGATGAAAAAAATTCTCACATTTCAGACCGATCTGAACTTTTCGCCACGTCACGGGCAACAGAAATTGAAAATAGCTCAAAGGACTGTGGATACATCTAGATAAACATATTATCAACAGCTACTCCAGGTCCCTACAGGTTAGGACCAATATTGATCAAGTTCTAGCGTTTTTGCCGAGCGTGTGAGAATTTTTCCCTATGTGCGTGTACTCACGGGTTAATCACAAAGTGTCAGTAGGGTCCTGAGTGCGTTAGCATTTTTGGCACTCTTTTCCTGTAATGAAAGAGAGAGGAGAGAAAGTTGAAAAAAAGGTAGATGATATTTTTTCTTCTATAAATGGAGAGATCGAGAGAGAGCTGTGGTATTTTTATTTTTTCAAGCCAACATCAAAGTTCTACTGACCTTTGTAAAGGTCAAACTATTTCAATTAGGGCAGGTTATAGGTATACTTGCTAAATTATAATGATAGGAGCCATATTCTAGGAGTAAGGTATGGCAACATAATTAACAGCAATTTTGTGGTTTCATTTTCCAAGTTATCTTTTTTTATGTGAACATCATGCAATGACATTTTTTATGTTAAGAATGCACATTGCATAACGTTTTATTTAACTACAGATAAAATATCTCTTCCAATGTACTTGAAAATGGGAACTCTCCCATTTTCAAGTACATTGGAGTTAACATTTATGTTAACATCAATCAATGATATAGATTCACTCAAATTTTGTTCGAGATTTTTTCTAAAATATTTTGAGAAAAATTAGTTGGTAGGTACATCAATTGCTTAACGTTTTATTTAACTACTGATAAAATATCTCTTCCAATGTACTTGAAAATTGAAACTCTCCCATTTTCAAGTACATTGGAGTTGACAGTTATGTTAACATCAATCAATGTTATAGATTCACTAAAATTTTGTTCGGGATTTTTTCTAAAATATTTTGGGAAAAATTAGTTGGTACATGAAATTAGATACAACTAAAGAAACAAGTCAATAAACATCACACGACTTTCCTTATCCTACTAGGAATGGGAATGGGACCAAAAGCCACTCCCCGAATCCCCGAAGAAAGAAGAATAGTTTTCTTTTAGGATTTCCTTGTATTTTTATTACCTTTATTTACCTATTTATTTATTTATTTAGAAACTCTTTATTAGTAAAACATATTATATACAGACAAATAATGGTAAAAATTAAATATAAAAATTGACAATATTAATAATATAAACAAGAAAAAAAAAACAAAATATATACATATGTCCTAACTAAAGGGCGGGGTTATTGCCTATGGCAATCTCTTCCACCCAAACTTTTCCTTTTACCCTCTTCATTCTCATTACATATTAGAAATATAAATATATTTCTATTTATTAGAAATAAAAATATATTTCTATACTTATACTACTTATACTTATACTTATTTATTAGAAATAAAAATATATTTCTACATATTAGAAATAAAAATATATTTCTATACAATATTTCTCCCTCTTTTATTACCTCTTCCTCCCCCTCCAATCTCAGTCTGAAGGACACTTCTCAATCCTCTTACATCAAGCATCAGTTTGTATTAACCTCTTAAGACTCTTATCGCTAAGAAAGGAACGCTATCTCTGTGACAGGTGCTTAAAAAGGCTGGTGTAAACATCACACGACTTTCCTTATCATATTAGGAATGGGAACAGGACCAAAAGCCACTGGTGACCCAAAGGTAACAGTTAGCTAAAAATTGATGTCAAATTCGTAATCAGCCCCACAAAATCATTGGATTTGATATGTCACAAGTCACACGTAGTATGCCTCCCCTCTGATGGGCGAGAAGTGACACAATACTTCCCAATTAGGTGCTGGGTCAACACGAGCCTTTACGAACAATTGTAACCAAATGAAGAATACAAATTTTTGACGGCACAGGGGATCGAACCCGGGACCTTCCACATGGCAAACGAGTGGTTAACCACTGAGTCTATGCATTTTCCTTTTAATCAAACACCTCGGCCGAGGTGTGAAGAACGCCTATACAAAGAAAGAGACAGCCGGCAGAGTGTAAGTAAATAATAGTCTATGCATTTTTCTTCAAGTCTTGTTTTTCTACAAGATATACAATTTTATTTATTTCAAGAAGTTAAAAAAAGAATGTTGGAAAGAACAGTACATTATGCCGTGTTCTTTAATCTGATAGTTTGTTTATTTAATTTTGCATCTTTTTTAAGCATTCCCGTCGCATCCATGTGTTTTTTTTAATGGTATTTTTTTTACCGGATTAATTTTACATCTGAATTTGAAAAAGTGTGCTTCTTCTGTAAAATTTTGCTAAAAACAGAACCTGGGATTTCGCATACCTTGTGCACAATTTTGCTGCATTAGACGTCGACTGAGGAATATAATCCTGTACGCATCATATATTATTTATTTTTCTAATTCAGTTTGTGGAATCTCATACTGTTTTCAGACACGACGGAAATTTTGTTGATACTTTGTACTTTATTTAGGGAAAATTCCTCCACACGAATGGAATAAGAGAGATGGAGAGTTTGCAGAGGAAGGGAGGGGACATAGAGAGAGACAAAGAAAGAAAAAGAGGAGAGCGAGAGGGGAGGGAGAGGGAGAGAAAAAGAGGGGAGAGAGAGGGGGGAGAGGGAGAGTAAGAGAGAGGGAGGGAGACATAGAGAGGGACAAAGAGAGAAAAACAGGAGAGAGGGAGGGGGGTGAGGGAGAAAAAAGAGTAGAGGGAGAGAGGGAGAGTAAGAGAGAGGGAGGGAGGGAGACATAGAAAGGGATAAGGAGAGAAAAAGAGGGAAAGATAGAGAAGGAGAGGGGGGAGAGGGTGAGAAAAAGAGTGAGGGAGGGATAGAGAGAGAGTATCGCTATTGGTATGCTCACAGGTGACCTGGGGGGGGGATTAGTAGACAGGTAGAGGAAGGAGAAGAGGGAAATAGTAGACAAGGCAAAGAAGAGGGGGGGGGGATGTCAAATTAGAAGACAAAGGAAAGGAAAGGGGGGATGTCAAATTAGAAGACAAGACAAAGGAAAGGGGGGAGGGGGAATGAGAAGACAAGGCAAAGGAGAGGAGGAAGGGGAATGGGAATTAGAAGAAAGGGCAAAGGAAAGGGGGGAAGGGGAATTAGAAGACAAGGCAAAAGAGAGGGAGAGGGGGAGGAGGGGTGGGTTATAATACGGAGTAGTGACTCGAGAAATTGTTAAATTGGGGTGAATATTGTGTTTCTTGTTTTCCTTTAGCTCTCGTCCATACTGTCAAGATTGAATTACACACTGGCATACAAATTGCAATACCTTATTCAGTGGAGCCTGCATATAGGAGAAGAATTTCCAGGGTAAATTTACCCAGCCATAAGGAAAATAACCTATCTATAGAGAGAAAATATGGATCGTAAAAAAATTCACAGAAATCCAGTGTTACGTTATACTCGTATGTGCCTAATTTTTTGTTGTTGTTGTAAAAGTTTTATATATAAAAATATTACATAATTAGATCATTGTAAATCCAAACCACTGTCACTTAACAGCTAATATAAATCCGCTGTGATAGGTTCCCACTAAAAGGCATGTTGTAGGCATATTGTTGTTTTTGTAACCAGCTTGGCTTCAGCTGGGGGGAGTGATGGTCTCCAGCCAAACTTAAGAGAAAAGTTGGCTCGTTCTGAACCACATATTTGTATGCGCGATCAACCATCGTGAGAACTTGGGCTTTTTCTTTATAAGCCATTAACCCTTGGAAAACTGCAAGCTAGCCTGGCTTGTTAGGATTGGCTAGTCCATTCTCAGTTTATAGTCCCTTAGCGAGACACTGGTCTTCTCCCTGTTTAACGTCCCCTAGCCAGACACTAGGCATATTGTAATCTTACAAGATTACAATTAAATTACGATTAGGCATATTGTAATCTAATCCTGTTTCATAATTCGGTCCTAAATCTAATCATTGGCCAAATGGCCATCGAGCCGAGGCATCGGATCTGGGCAACCTGCATATTTCCCTGGTGGTTACCTTCCCTTAAAGAGAGTTATTATTATTATTACTTCATTTCCTGGAAAGATATTAAATTATCTAGTTTACTCAGAAAAAGATCCCAGCTTCTTGAGGAATAATTCATAAGAAAATGCTGCGGTCGAAAGACGCCCGAAGTTTTGCCGTCCAGAGAGGAAAAGCTCTGAAATGTCCAGTGAACCACAAACGTCTGCACAAATTCAATTAACTTTAGCCCGGGGCTCCATACAGCTTCTGACTTTGATAAAAAAATAAAATAAAATAGCTATCTTACCTACATAGCTTGTGATATATACAATATTACCGTAGATTCTATAGATATAAGAGTTATAGAATACAAGGTGTGTCTTCTTAGAAGCTTTAGCTTAGGAAAAATACCTTTGTATAATTATATAATCTTGTTATTAAATAAATAAATAAAAAATTAAAATAATAATTGATCTAACAAAAATGTGTACTGTGTTGGTCACAAGTATGAGGGCCCTATTATGAAACAGGATTAGAAAATCTAAGCCGACCCTTAGATTTTATCAGTTGACCGTTAGGTATTTTAAAGCAAGTTTCTGCGCCATCAAAGCTGGCCACAGCCCCGTAACGCCACAGAAGTAATATACAGCTACAAAGCCCGACTTAGATATGACCTCTACAGTTGTTGTCACGGTGAAAGTTAAGGGATAGTTTCCACTAAGATTAACTAATCCTGTATCATAATTCGGACCTAAGTAGTGCTTTATTTAGATTGTCAGCGCAAGATGCAAATATGTACTCCCAGTATGCCAACATATTAACAAATTAAATAATCACTTATTTATTTAGAAAGTTATCATATTTGTGTTAATCACTTTCGTGATATCACAACTACTCAAGCTTGATTTATCAAATCTACGCTGAAAACGGGACTTGAACCACCGACATCCAGGTTACAAGTCCGCCGCCTCATCGATCAAAATCATCGGCGCCCTTAACAGTGTTGCCGTTAGAGAAGGAATCCATCCGTAAGAATTTCCAAAAGGATTAGCTCTCAGCACTTCTTGGAATGAGAAATTAGTAGATATAATAATAATAATACTCTTTAGTGGAAGGTAACCACCAGGCGAGGATAATGCTCAAAGCATTTTCTACCACCGAACCCTCAGAGTCTTATTATTATGTGGTCACAAACTCAAATTAATGAGGAAAATTTCGTGCACTGGGTGGGATTCGAACCAACGGATCCCTACGCTACCTGGATTACCAGACTAGCGCGTTAACCACTTGACTACCAGTGCACTACCAGATATAATTTATCTTCTCCCTATTAGGCAAGTTAGCTGGGTGCTAAAATATCTTAATCAATGATTAAGTTATTTCTGTATGCAATAATTTCATTATTCAGAATTCAAATTAAATCAACCGAGAATATAAAAACTAATGACAAAGACAAAGAGGTGACACACCGCTCTTGAAACATTGCCATGTTGAATGTAGAATATTTTGCAATAATAATGTTATTGATAAATTAGGTATTATATTATTAATAATAATAATAATGCTTTTTCTTTGTGTTATTATGTCACAATTTTAGTGGGTAGCGCAGAATCATAGGACTTTACCACTTTAATTTACAATGTCTTGTATTATTTTTTTTGCCTAAGATTCTGCCACTGGTCGCTACTTCACATTAAAGCAGCTACTCATTTCTCCTCACGAGGTATGAGTGGACCCCGAACATCCAAGTACAGAGCAGAAAAAATCCTCCCCCGCTGGGAATCGAACCCAGGTCACCATGTGTGCAATGCCTAGCGCGCTAACTCGCTCTGCCACAGTGACTACTAAATTAGGTATTATTATCTTCGTATCTGTGTAATTCTGCAAATAAATATATTGGTGCTACATTTTGCACGCTATAACAGCTCTGGCACGAATATAATAATTTGACATAAGATTGCGGGTAGATTTTCTATTCATTTACAGATCTAGATATTCTGGGTAGAATGTACATTGTACATTGTACAAATTGCACATCCACTGAAAATAGTGGAGGTGCCATAATCACCAAGTTTAATATTATTTTGGAAATAATGTGTTTGTTCATAGGTGGTTGAGAGGTCTGTAAGCTAGTAGACTGTAACTGTTCAATGTTAGTCATGTGGTTAACGCACTAGTCTCGTAATCCAGGTAGTCAAGTGGTTAACGCGCTAGTCTGGTAATCCAAGTAGCGTAGGGATCCGTTGATTCGAATCCCACCCAGTGCATTAATTTTTCCTCATAATTTGAGTTTGTGACCACATAATAATAAGACTCTGAGGTTTAGGTGGTAGAACCCATACTGTCTATATTTCTATGTGTCTAATTGTATGCTGTCTATGTATTATTTAATAAATAAAGATGCCAAATATTTACAAAATTACAGAAAATGTTTTGAGCATTAACCTCACCTGGTGGTTAATGCTCAAAGTTATTATTATTATGACTCTTGAGGTCATATTCCACATACGAGTAAGCATTAGTTTAACATCATTTATTTAAACTATATGACCACCGTATTTAGTTTAATATCCACTGAAAGATTTTCAAATTATGTAATAGAATTTAGGGCTATCAATTTTTTTTTTGTTTTTTTTTTAAATCTTCTACCTTTTAATCTAAATTTCTGGAATATAGAGTTAAGTAGTTCCAACTTAGACAGGTTCAAATTTCTGAAAGTTTAGGTTTAATAACAATTTGCCACAGTGCAATTTTTGTACAAAAAAAAAACTAAACAAAAAAAAGCTCCAGTTATTTTTCCAAGATCTAAAATTACCTGTAAATATCAGCTCCTTCTGTAATCCATAGGAAAATGCACTGTACAAGATCACTATAAAAAATTACACACTAAAGCACTGGGGACACAATATTATGAAAGACCTGATTTTTAAATTCAAAATTCAACAGTAGAATTTTATATTCAAAATAAAAGAAAAAAAAAAGACAATAAAAAAATGTTTCCTGGCACTTATACTGAATATGAATAATCACGTGAAAGCTTTAGACTCACGATTATTTTTTTCTAATCCTATAAAAAACACAGAAATCACCAAAAAAATTCACAATAATCCCGCAAGCATATTCTCGACCCGAACAAATTTTCTCAGCGAACTTTTCGATTTACAAAAAAAAAAGTTTATTTTTTCCGCGAAAAATAATTTACGTATTTCACGTTGCACCGAGTTGTCGAGTATTTATTTTTTTGCCGTAGTATAAAAAAAACGTATTTTTTTTTTCATGTTTGATATGGTTATTTTGCGCGAACATTTTTCGACTTACCTATAGGTTGTACTCATGTATGTCGCATGAATTACGACGAACGGCATCTGGCGGAATTTTCCGGCACTAAAACTTTGCTAGAGAAACCCTTACTTGTTTCATTCTGAGTTGAACTTTTAAGCTGAAAAGTTCACTAGGTTAGCTGCTCATGCTACAAAAAATGGAGGAGGGAGCAATACCTACTGACAGCTGAGTTTTTCTACCTATTTATCATAACTCACTCCGTGAAGTCCTTCGCTGCCATTGGCTTTCTATTGTCTCTCGTAATCAATCTTAATGGAAGCCAGGTCGACAGTGAGATTAGCGAGTAATTCGTCAAAGAATAAGGGCCGAATTTTATAACTTTATAAAATTTAAGATAATTCAGACCCAAGTCTGGCTGGAGGACTATAAACAGGGAGTAGACCAGCAGTATGGCTGGGGGACTATAAACAAAGAGTAGACCAGCAGTCTGGCTGGGGGACTATAAACAGGGAGTAGACCAGCAGTCTGGCTGGGGGACTATAAACAGGGAGTAGACCAGCAGTCTGATGGCTGGGGGACTAAAAACAGGGAGTAGACCAGCATTCTGGCTGGGTGACTATAAACAGGGAGTAGACCAGCAGTCTGGCTGGGGGACTACAAACAGGGAGTAGACCAGCAGTCTGGCTGGGGGACTATAAACAGGGAGTAGACCAGCAGTCTGGCTGGGTGACTATAAATTGGGAGTAGACCAGCATTGGCTTGGTTCTGGGGGCTCTTGTCAATTATTAGCCTCCTCGTAAAGACAGTGGTAGAAGTGCTGAATCATTCCTTCACTGTCTGGCTACCATCGTTCACGATGACGCCACGCTATGATGATGATATCTAACATCAAGCTAGCTGCAAGAGTCCATGTCGGGGGTGAAAATCTCGAGAGAGTGTAATTCTATGTCTGCCGTGACGTAGTGACTATGCAATGTGCAATACTCAGCACTTCTAAATACTTGATATAATTTTGTACTTTTTTTTTAAAAATAGTTCAGACCCTCTGTTCACGTCATGTGACTTAGTTGCTTTGAATTCCCTCCAATTAACTTGATCTCAATTAAGCTCTTTTAGGATAAATTATACATTTAGCTATTTTAGGATAATAATAATACTCTTTAGTCACTTTAGTGGAAGGTAACACAATATAGGTAATACAAATTTTATTTTTTTTTATGGAACTCTAAACCAGCTCAGATTTGTTTGTTTTTTTTTCTGTGGTTTTTGTGGACATCTAGTGAGTTGATGAATACATCTTGCTCTATTCATCAAACATACTGGCCGCCTCAAATAACATTTTTACGATGGCATTTTTTGCAAAAATACAAAATAGTGTGGTTTTCGAAAAAAAATCTGCGGTTTTCTGATGGTGCTTTTTTTTGTTGTTTGGTTTTGACGTGGCATATGAATACATGGTCATAACATACGGCGACGGGCGGTTTCGCTGGGCAAACAATCCAGATAATATTGCTATTATCATGAATTTTAATGTTTCTGGGTCGATCAACGAGCGGAAATTATCTATCTAATATCTATAATAATAATAATAATAACACTCTTTAGTGGAACGTAACCACCAGGCGAGGTTAATGCTCAAAGCATTTTCCACCACCTAACCCTCAGAGTCTTATTATGACATGGTCACAAACTCAAATTAATGAGGAAAAATTCATGCACTGGGTGGGATTCGAACCAACGGATCCCTACACTACCTAGATTGCCAGACTAGCGCGTCAACCACTTGACTACCAGTGCATATACCTACCTATTCGAGGTTGTCTATTACGTCAGCTTTATAGATATATCGGTAATAGATTTATCGAAATATGGACAAGAATCGGTCCTTGCACGGTGACCTGGGTTCGATCCCCAGCAGGGCAGGATTTTTCTCTGTAGTTGTGTGTTCAGGGTGAATTCATACCTCGTGAGGAAAAATGAATAGCTACTTTAATGTGAGCAGCGACCAGTGGCGGTATTACCTATGGTGAGAATAAGATCTTGGGGTAATCGAGGAAAAGAATAAGTCCATTATTTCTGTGCTACCCTCAAAAATAGTGATATAACAACACAAATAAATACATTAAATTGTACCGACGTCAATAGCTTGATCGATAAGGTGACGGACTTGGAACCTAGAGGTCGGTGGTTCAAAAATCTTTTAAGTTCAGCAAAGATTTAGTTAAGCTAGTCTGAGTAGTTGTGACATCACGAAAGTAATTAAGATAAAACTAATTAACACAAATATGATAACTTAAAAAAATGTACAGGTATTTTGGTAAGTGACACGACTGTAATTGACAACTAAATTTATTTTCTTAACATTCTATCTTCGATGTTGAAAATTCTAGACTTCTAGCTACACCATAATTATATACTGATAACAAAACTCTACTGATCATGTCACTTGAATATGTCGAGTCAAAATGGAGGGAAGATATAAAATGGGGTAGGAGATAGGAGGTAATGATGTTTTCTTCTGTCATTTAGTGAGAAAATGTTCAGATTGAAGGAGTTGAGACGAAAATCATTTAGATAGAAAATGACGAGGAAGAAAGAGAGAGAGAGAGAGAGAAGAAGAGAGAAAAAAGAGAAAGGGAGAGAAAAAGAAAAGGATGAAGAGAGAGTATAAGTTGAATGAAAGGAAGAAATGTGGGAGAAAGATAGAAATAGAAAAAAGAGATAAAGAAAAATGGTGAGAGAAAGAGAGGTGAGAAAAAAAGGGAGTGAGAAAGAAGAAAATAAGAGGGAGTGAGACAGAGAGAGATGAAAAGAAAAGAAAGAAAAGAGATATAGAGGGATAGAGAGATAGAGAAAAGAGAGAAAAAACTAGGCGAGGTTAATGCTCAATGTATTTCCTACCACCTAACCCTCTAAGTCTTATTATTATGTGGTCACAAACTCGAAAAATCCATGCACTGGGTGCGATTCGAACCAACGGATCCCTACGCTATTTGGATTACCAGACTAGCGGGTTAACCACTTGACTACCAGTGCACGGAGAGATAAAGATAATGAGAGAAAAAAGACAGAGAGAGATGGTAATAAGAAGTGAAAGAGAGAGAGAAGAAACTTTATAAGAGATAAAAAAAGAAATATAAAGATAAAACGATAACCGTCTTCTGTAGATTGCAATAACAGTGTACTCAGAAGATAGCAGTCGAAATCTGACGAGTAATGCGCTATCGATTGAGAGTTGGCGACCCTGGGACACTGTGACGGGAAGTTGTTGCATTTCTGAAGGCGTCACAACTTGATTTTGAAGGGGCTTTAAGACGCCCGGGAAACCATTAGAGTGTATTAAACTCGCTCATCCGGAATTGAAGAGAGGAGAAAAGACATAGAGAGAGGCCGAACACACAGAATAGATAGGGAGAGAGAGAGAGGGAGGGAGAAGTGAGAGAGAGAGAGAGGGAGGGAGAAGGTGGGAGAGAGAGAGAGGGAGGGAGAAGGTGAGAGAGAGAGAGAGGGAGGGAGAAGGTGGGAGAGAGAGAGAGGGAGGGAGAAGGTGAGAAGAGAGAGAGAGGGAGGGAGAAGGTGAGAGAGAGAGAGAGGGAGGGAGAAGGTGAGAGAGAGAGAGAGAGAGAGAGAGGGAGGGAGAAGGTGAGAGAGAGAGAGAGGGAGGGAGAAGGTGAGAGAGAGAGAGAGAGAGAGAGAGGGAGGGAGAAGGTGAGAGAGAGAGAGATAGAGGATGAATTAAAAGGGAAGTATCTTTCAATTTGGAAAAGAATTGAAGGTGGAAAAGGATAGTTATACAAAAAAATTACATTTGAAGATAGGTATTATAAAAAAAATAGGAACTTCGCAAATAATATAATTTTCCTTTTATAGGCTTCTTCTGAAAAAAACTTCCATTTGGACAGTACACATAAGTACATTCAAAAAGATTTATTGTTATAATTATTGTTTTTTTTCTCTCGCAAACTGGGTGTACGAGTATTGCCTTTTTATATTCTAAACAGTCCTGTTTCTCTATGAAACACCCGTGTCAATCTCAATTTATTTCATCTCTTGGATTATTTGGACTCAGCTTATTTTTACATCCCTACATTTAAAATTTTAACGATGAAAGTTTAGAAATTCGAGCTCCAGCCATTCCGGCGTGTGCCTGGCTTGTACATGTACATGGCTGGAGCCTAGATATTGGATCTGGGCGTCCATATAATCTTCCCACCACCGAGAGATAAGTATCTGTGCCTAGACATTGGATCTGGGCGTCCATGTAATCTTCCCATCACCGTGAGATAGGTATCTGTGCCTAGACATTTGATGTGGGTGTCCATATAATCCTCCCACCACCGAGAGATAGGTATTTGTGCCTAGTAAGCTGTCAAAACGAGGACCCTGGCCTATACTCTCGACCCTGGTACCTACAGCTTGATATAGACAATTCTCGGGACTTCGTTGTGTCCGCTTACATTCAACGGAGTCTCGAAAATCGTCTACATCAAGCTGTAGGTACCATCAGGGTCTGGGGTCGAGAGTATAGGCCAGGGTCCTCGTTGTGGCCGCCTACTAATGCTCGAACCCGGAATCATTATTATTAATTACCTACTATTCAAAACAAGTACCTGTCTACCCCGAAAAGTGTCAAAATTATAATTATCAAGTATTTTTTTTTCCATACCACCGCACTATTAAACTTTTTTTTTTTATTATTATTTTATTACAGGTAAAACACCTCATCCATATTGATATTAGATGGCAAAGAGCCCAATACGCTCGCCGCATTACCCCTCTGTATGGCGAGGGAAATTTTCTGTTTGAAAAAACAAATCAAGTATTTAGACGTGCTGAGTGTTGCACATTGCATAGTCACTATTCCACGGCGGACATAGAATTACACTATATCTCGAGATTTTCACCGCCGACATAGACTCCTGCAGGTAGCTTGATGTTAGATATCATCATCATAGGGTGGCGTCATCGTGAACGATGGTAGCCAGACAGTGGAGGAATGACTCATCACTTCTACCACTGTCTTTACAAGGAGGCTAATAATTGACAAGGGCCCCCAGAACCAAGCCAATGCTGGTCTACTCCCTGTTTATAGTCCCCCAGCCAGACTGCTGGTCTACTCTCTGTGTATAGTCCCCCAGCCAGACTGCAGGTCAACTCCCTGTTTATAGTCCCCCCAGCCAGACTGCTGGTCTACTCCCTGTTTATAGACCCCCAAAAAGAACTAGGTATACAATGAAAATCAACATTTTAACGCTCGAGTAGCAGCTTAATCGGTCAATTAATATGTGTGAGACCATTAAGTCTGACTTTGCAAAAGGGCCTATGTATTCAATTTGAGATTTTTTCTATTCAGAGGTTGCGGATTCGAAACCCAGCTGTGACATGACATGTAATTCTCCCATTTCAGATATTGACCACATAATAATACGTCTTGGGCTTACTGCTGGAATAGTGGGACTCAAAAGTCCTAATCGGGCAGTATAAATAAGGCGATATTATTATTATTATGATCATCCTGTTAATATGAGTCAACCATCATGACTCCTTATGATGGTTGATCGCACATAGAAATATGTTGTTCAGGACGAGCCAACTTTGAAATAAAGTTGACTGGAGACCATCACTGCCGCCTCCAGTTGTAGCACAGCTGGCTACAACAACAACAACAAATCTTTCTTTGTATAAGGTGTTCCTTACATCTCGGCCGAGGTTTTTGATTCGATACTTACTTTACTTTTCCGTGGCTGCGGCCTCAACGACCATATGCCTGTTCTATGAGCTGAAACCATTTTTGCATTTTAAAATAAAATATACCTAACGTGCTATTTGTGTTTGTTTGTTTTTTATTTAGTTTTTAAAACGAATCGACAGGTATACCTAACCCATGTTTATTTATTTATTACATAATAAAAAAAATATTGCAATGTCCTTGAGATAAATAAAAACACGATAAATGTACAATTTTAATTCGATATATATTTTTCTCTTCTAGGAATAAAATATATTTCAAACAAATTTTTTTCAATAAAAAATATATCGTAGGATGTACATTCTAAAGAAAATCTAAGTTAACTTAAAGTACTACAATGTATAAAAGAAATTCATAGAACAGTAAATTGTAATTTAAGAATTTTGCGTGTTTAATTATAATAGAAAAGTTTCAAAATCTACTGAAAAATGAAATTTTGCGAAGCATGGATGAGTGTACTGTATTTGGATTCAGTAATGTTCTATGTTATACAGTATTGATTTTCAGTATAACTTATACTGAAAATGAACCAAGAAATGGGGTCACAAATTGCAAAAATAGATACCCAAATAGCAAATGATATTCATTGATAGAATAGTAAATAATCCATCAATTTAATTCACTTTAATTCTTCTAATTCCACAAAAAAATCGAATAGAAAAAAAGCTATGTGTCAGGAAGTGTACTCAAAGATAGCTCCCTACAGAGATTTTTGGGTCTTAAGCACAACTTATTCAACACAAAAAATTTGTCCAAACTTGTTCTAAAAAAATCATTAAGAAAAATACTATTTCTCATCGAATGATATTTAATATAATATGAATAGAACTGATGGAAAAAAAAGAGATTTATCAGTGACAAACATCCATGCAATTATTTATCTTAAGGTTTTTTGTACAAGGATATCCATAGAGTGAAGAAAAAAGAAAATCACGGAAAAAAATAAACAAATAAATCGTGTGAAATGAACCTTTTACCTTTTCTGTTAATACTGTGAATGAACTTTAAGAGAAATGAGATTGAAATCGGAGCAAAATAATATACAGTCCTGTATATGATGGACTCAGATATAATAGAAACCTCTTTATAATAGAATTTTTGCTTTGTCCCTTGGATTCTATTATATCCAGGTTCGACTGTATACCTATAAATATATGTTTATTTTTTTTACAAAAACGAACACAACACATCCGATTTGTGCCAGTCAGACAAGCACAGATTTGACTTTTATATGCATAGAGGGATGATCCTGCCTTGAAAACTCAAAAGTTTCACTCTTATTCAAGCCAAAACAGCGAACATGAACAGGTTTCATTCTTAGATGACACTAACAAGAAATTTGAAAAAAAGATCTTCAACTGAGAGAGGAGAAAATTAGAAGTGTTATGCCGTTCCTATCTTGCGTTCCTTTGTTTGAATAATTTATTCTACATCATGTTTTTCCTTAATTAAAATTTCGTTTTTTTCCCCCCTCACACTCCCAGGGTTCACTTGACATTTGAAGGAAAGCAGAATTACTTAGGGGCCATGATGACTCTCAGACAACATTTTCTGAGGGGGGGGGGGGGGGGGGGGGGGGGTTACTTTGACAAGATGGACAGAAATCTGAGTGTTACAGTTCTCTGTTTAAATAAATTTTCTGTTAAAAAATAAAAATATTTTTCGGATTACGTTTTTATGAGAGGAATTTTGGGAATAAAATGTTTGTAAAGTTGAATCTTAAAAGATCATTTTTCTGAGGGAACGAAATTGTGTAGATTTGTTTCATTATTTACTGATGTAATTTTTCATTTTTTTTTTTTTGTTTTCTTTGAAAAATAATTTCAACTGTTTCTACGAAGGCAGGAATATTTTTTTTTAAATTGGAAATCCAGTATTGATGATAAAATAATGTGAAATTAAAAGATACAAGATTAAGCAATAGGCGTATTTAACAACGGATAAGTTATTATGTCACGTCAGTGTTGCAACGAAATGGCGTATATTTATAGATATAAGTGAATGAAAATGACATTTAGCTGAAATAAATATAAAATTAGGCACAAAATCTACAATACAATGTTACACACTTGATCTGTAAAATAAGGTATTAAGTTTAGTTCAAGATTTACAAGAACATATATAATAAAGAATAATGGTTTTTTGCCATGTATGAAAATATAGGGGTTGAATCAATAAGGCCCTAGATGACATTTTTCCAAAACTGAGTAACGCGTACCACGCATTAATCTTTCAATTGTAAATCTTGTATACTGATACTGATTTTAATAAGTATATTTCGTGAACAATTCCGTGTGAACATACTCCTATGTATTTAAAAAAAACTTGAACATTAGGACTGATAACATAATCATTTAAATTTTTAAACTCGATTATCTCAAAATGTCGTTTATGTCACCTAGGGCCTTCTTGAATAAACACCTCCCATTTTATAGAAGTACAAATACATATATGGTTTTTTTTAATTATAATTTTCCAAAAACATTATTAATATCATAACGTAGGTATTGAACTACCCACTACAAAATATATACCATTGGATTGATGAACATAATATTATGTTGTGTATTAAAAAAAAAAAAGTTATCCTACATGTGTTTATCACTTTCGCGATGTCACATCTACTCAAACTTGTTTTACTAAATCTTTGCCGAAACCGGGACTTGAACCACCGACCTCCAGGTTACAAGTCTGCCGCCTTATCGATCAAGCTACAACAACAACATGGCTAATTTTATTTTAATTTGTAAATGGCACAAATAATTCATAACTGACAATTCTGGACAGGTTGATAATGTAGATTCTAAAATGTACTACATTCTATTCCCAATATTTTAAGTTTAAATCCTGGATAGTCTTTGGAACCTCCTACTTATATCTATCTGGTGTCGTACATTCTATTCCCAATATTTTAAGTTTACATCCTGGATAGTTTTTGGAACCTCCTACTTATATCTATCTGGTGTCGTACATTCAATTCCCAATATTTTAAGTTTCTATCCTGGATAGTTTTTGGAACCTCTCATGAATTACTTATCTGCTGTCAAAGACAACATCCCCATTCACCCAGGCCTCGTTATTCAAAAACAAAATCAAAATAGCTGAAATATATAAAAATCACTTAAGAGTAAGTGTACGCTCAAAGGAAAATGGCCAAGAGCAAGCAAGTTCATTAAAAGAAGGAAAATAATCCAATATAATATTGGGAACTATTCCCAACTAATAATAAGATTTATTTCGACATTTCGTAAAATTATATTTTGATCAACATTTTATTATGATATTTTATATTAGTTTTTTATCAACATTCTATTATGATATTTTATATTAGATTTTTATCAATATTCTATTGTGATATTTTATATTATATTTTTACCAACATTCTATTATGATATTTTCTATTAGAATGTCCAAGATTATAATATCACTATTACATAACTTATGAATGCCTGAAATACATTTTATTGATAAAACATGGGTGTTTAAATAAAATTGCAAATGACTGTATGAACATGAGACGAGGAAAATAAAATACATTAAAAAAACCAGTTGCTCAGTAGGTTATGAAACGCCCAAAAATATGAAAAAAAAAGAAAAAAAAAAAAAAAAATGAAATCGGAGCAAAATTTTTTTTAATACTAATATTTTTTTAAATACGAATAAAATGCTTCCGAGAATCCGTCATGAACGACAGGTCTACGGCCTCGTTAAAGCGCCGTAAAATATGAAGGGGGAAGAAAAAAAAAAAAATACTTCCGACTTCTAATATTAGAAATAATTCTCGGAAGTAATACAGATTTCAGCGTACACTTACAGCTAAAGCTTTCAATTTCAGCTCAGCTGGAAGCAACATCTTCCGACGCATATTCGACTTTCGCCGCGAAAAACTTGTTAGATCCACACACATGAACAGTCCCACAAAACAAACATCGAGTGTTAAACCTTGGCTGGGCGGCGTTGCAGCACGACCGCTCAGATGCTATGCTTGTGGTGCACCACGTAACCACCGGTGTAGGTGCGAGAGAAGTGTCCCATTCTGCGGAGCCGGTCTGGGGGAGGGGAGGGGAGAAACTGGGAATTAGTGAAACGAGAATGTGGAAATGAAACGTCAAGTTAAAGATTTGATTGCTGACCCGGAGGTTGCGGGTTCGAATCCCGGCCGGAGCGGAATTTTTTTTAACCGAGTTTTTCCGTTTCCGGCATGGATGTAAAGGTAAAGTGCCCTCAAGTAATGCGAAAGCGGTTCCGGGGCACAACTACCTTTTTTAAAGGTTAAAGATAGGTGAATTGATGAAATAATAATGATAATAATAAATTTCTCTTTATTTTGATACAAATTTAAAGATACAAATTTAATTCAGCATATGACCACATAATAATAAGACAGCATGTGATCGAATTATGAAACATGATTTGTTAATCTTAGTGGACACTATCCCTTAACTTTCACCTTGACAACAGCTGTATATTACCTCTGTGGCGAAACGGAGCTGTGACGGAAAATCTTGTTTTAAAATACCTATCTGTCAGCTGATAAAATTTAAGGGTCGGCTTAGATTTACTCATCCTGTTTCATAATATAGCCCTTAGGGTTAGGTGGTAGAAAATGAGAACTAACCTGGCTGGAGAGTATAATAATAATAATAATATCGCCTTATTTATACTGCCCGATTAGGACTAGTAAGTCCCATTATTGCAGCAGTAAGCCCAAGACGTATTATCATGTGGTAAAAATCCAAAATGGGAGGATAACTTGTCATGTCCCGGTTGGGTTTCGAACCCACGATTTCTGGAACCTCTGGATTCACAGAGTGCCGCCTTTACCACTGAGCTACCGGGAGTATTTATTATTATTAGATACGACAAAAACCGACTAAAGATAAGCAGACAATAGTTGTACAACTTTTCAACAAAACCATTTTTTTTTTTTCTCAAGTTGTAAAATACAACTGAGAGAAGAATGGAAAACTTTTTTTCCATGAAATAATAATGAAGTTGAACTGTTCATCACATATTGTGAAATAGTTAACTTTTATTTTAGAAAAAAAAGTATGATCTCAAAAGTGGAATTTCATTTGTATGACGACTCTGATATGAAAAAAATATGTCACATGCTTGATGATTGATTGAATCTACAAACTATGTTCATAATAATAATAATACCTACTCTTTAGTGGAAGGTAATCACCAGGCGAGGTTAATTTCTACCACCTAACCCTCTCAGAGTCTTATTATTATGTGGTCACAAACTCAAATTAATGAGGAAAAATTCGTTCACTGGGTGGGATTCGAACCAACGGATCCCTACGCTACCTGGATTGCCAGACAAGCGCCTTCACCACTTGACTACCAGTGCACGTCTAATAATCTATGTACATTATACATATTATATAAAATCGTATGTAAAATAAATTTGTATACATATTATTAATAAAAAAAAAAAAAAAAATGATTATCAAACATATATAAATAAAATTACATATCAAGTAAAAAGAGGAAACAGTAAACCGTTCTGGGACTTTACCAAAGACCAAGGGAAAGAACCACCTAAGAAAATCCTCAAATATAAAAATGTATTCATCTCAGACCCCCAGAATATAGTAAACTCTTTTGCTGAACATTTTCAAAACGCATATAACCAAAAAACATCTAGCTATGATCCTGATATCACACAGTTAAAGGACGATCCTGAGTATTTCCACCTAAACTCGATAACAGAAAAAGATGTTGAATATGAAATCAAAAAGATGGCAATTAATAAACCCCCTGGCCCAGATGGCATTCCACCCACAATATTTCGCAACTGCATCGCACAATTGAAAGTTCCTCTTACTCATATATTTAACCACTCATTAAAAACAGGTTCATTTCCATCTCAATTTAAAGTGTCCAATGTCACACCAGTCCCCAAAAAATCAGGTGATCTGGATATTGCGAATCACCGTCCTATCTCAAACCTCAATGTTATCTCCAAAATATTTGAGGGAGTAATTTACAACTCAATATCTTCTTTTATATTCAACAAAGTTTCCACCAAACAGCACGGATTTGTTATTAAAAAATCCACAGTTGAGAACCTTATAGAATTTAGTGACTTTGTTGCCAGATCATTGGCAAAAAAGGGTGAAGTTCATGTTTGTTACACCGATATCGAAAAATGTTTCGATAAACTATCACATGATGCCATTTTAACGGCGCTTTTCAAGTCAGGATTCTCCCCTCCCAATATAAAATTCTTCGCCAGTTATCTTCAAAATCGAAAAATAGCAGTTACCTACTTACAACACAAATCTAACTTTATCCATCCTCCGTCAGGCGTAGTTCAAGGTTCTAAGTTGAGTAGTCTGCTTTTCATATTGACCTATAATAATATACATGAGCATGTAAAACATTCTGAAGTTCTCCTATATGCTGACGATTTAAAAATATTCAAAGAAATAGAAACCCTACAAGATTGCCAACAATTACAAGAAGATATTAATTCAATTTCAAAATGGTTACACTCAATTGGCCTAAACTTTCATCCTGCCAAATGCAATATAATGTCTTACACAATCAATTCTATACCCATACAGTTCAACTACACTATAAATAATACTGCCCTACAATACGTCACACAATACAAAGATCTTGGTATAACCTTCCAAAACAACCTCCTGTTTAATGAACATAAAAGTCAAATACAACAAAAAGCATATAGGAGACTAGGTATGGTTATGAGACACTCCAAGTCCATTCCTGACTGTGATGTGGTAAAAATACTGTACCTCACACTTGTCCGCCCTCTCCTGGAATATGGCTCCCCAGTATGGCTACCTAACACACAATGTGGCATAAAAGATTTAGAACGCATACAGGCCCGCTTCGTAAGACATCTTTTCCACAAAGAAAATTCTTTTTATCCCCTTTATCCACATTACATTAGTTATGAACTGCTTGTGGAAAATTTACCCATAGAAACTCTCGCAGAGAGGAGACTAAGTGAGCAAATAAAATTGCTCAAAAAAATCTGCAACGGGAGAACAAGCAGTGAGTACCTTATACATAACACACCAATAGCCATTCCTGATCCTCGCTTAAGACGCACCAACAATACATTTTTCTACATCCCTAACATACCAGCCCCTAATAAAAGCCACCTACTCAAGTCACCATTGATTTCAGCTATGAATACTTTTAACAATATGTGTGAGAAGCCAGATTTATTCTGATCATACGTTTCTCACTCAAATAATAACCAACGCATATATATCTGTCAGGTATTGCCTCACATAGTCCTAATCTCTATGTGAGGTGTAGACAGTAGCATTAAAAAAAAAAAAAAAAAAAAAAAAAAAAAAAAAAATACATGGGATTATTGTGTCGGTACATACTATGTATAAATGTAATGTACCAAAGCTGTATGAAATGAATATCCAAAACATGCACAATTTATGAACTATGAAAATTAATAATACATTTTGAAGAAAAATCAAAATTCATATACCTACAGAAAGAAAAAAAATAACAGAAAAATACAAAATATTCAGAAATATTTTTTCCCCTTAATAGAAAGTATTCATAGCGTAAGAAAGCATTTCAAAGCATTAAGATTCCGTCTAAAAATACGAGCGTACACTTTTTTAAAAAAAGTTAGAATAATGTTTTTATTTTATTTTTTTAATAAAAATAAAATTATGCACTTAACAAAATTAATTTTATTCACTATTCAAAGTTTTAAGAAAAAGCGAGATAATAAAAATATTAGTAGTGTACGATGTACCTCTAAATTTTCACGAGAGGCTTTTTTTATTCTGTTGCTAAAAGAGATTTACCTAATACGAATAAAAATCACTGTGTAATTAAAAATTAATCTATGAATATTCATTTTCAATTATTTTTTTTACATTATTGTTTCACCAATAATTTCTACATCATATTTTTTTGGTCTAAACGTACCGATCATAACAGGCGGGGTTTTACCCTCCATTCATACCAGGCGGGGGTTTTACCCTCCATTCGCTGGACAAACCCCTGTTTCAAATACCTAACCAAGCAAGATGTTGAAGAATTTTGATTTTTCTTCCAAATAAAATAAATTATTATACTTCATAACATATTGTTCAATAGCTATTTTCTTTATAAATAGTACAAAGAATATCTACAACCACACTATGTAAAACATCATGAAAATAAATAAATAACGTCCTACTTAATAATACAATGTTTAGTAGCCATTCTCTTTATGGTAACTATGTATCTACAAATAAAATGTACAAGTCTACACTATGTACAAATGTATGTACATATCGTACACGTATGTATAAATAATGGACTAATTCAGTCACAAAAAAAATGTCACATCAAAGTATGAAAGGCAAGAAATGGAAAAAAAAGCAAGAAATAATACAGTAGAACTTAAATAAAGCAGAAGTAGGTCAGAATTATGAGACAGGATTGAGTTAATATGATTAAAACAGGATTAATCTAATTCTGTTTTGCCCTTAACACGCCTTCTAGTGGGACTTTCAACCTATAACAGCGCATTTATATCAGCCGTTAAGTGATAGTGGCTTGGAATAACAAATCATAGATTTTTAGTCCTGTTTTATATATAAACTAGCGGGTTACATCCGCCGCTTCGCCAGCCCATCAGACACACACAAATTAACAAATCCTAAATATTTAATCCTGTTTCATAATTCGGCCCTTAGAGGTTAAGCTGAAAGCAGTATGAAAAAAAAGGTAGTTAGACAAAAGAAGAAGAACAGACACCACCTAGATCTAGAAAAGAAGTGAAAGCTTTAGGGTCGTATTATGAAACAGGTTTAAATAAGTAAGATTTGTTAATCCAAGCCACTATCAGTTAACAGCTGATATAAATGTGTTGTGATTGGTTTAGATTCCCACCAAAGGCCTGTTGAGGGATAAAGTCGGATTTTTTTTTTAAATTTGGTCTTTCAACTGCATGGTCATATCACGACGGGGGTGTTACCCTCCATTCTCAGGAAACTCATAAACCTGCTACCCGCAGTAACCTCACCCAGCTTGGGTTGGGCTGGAATGCCAGCTTCACGAAGTCTCACATCGCTGAACGTGAGACTTCGTGGATTAACCCTGGCGATCCTACAAGAACCGGTGCATTCAATGCGCCATCGACGTAGGCAAGTGTAGGATAATCAATCTAATCCTGTTTCATAATCCGGACCAAAGTTGAAAATAAAATAAGAGAATAGAATACAAGCAAAGCAAATATACAAGATCTATAGAAAGCTGACAGAATAGAGTATTAAATTAAAAGCGACAGTAGTGAGTCCGACACCACCTGTAAAATTAGTAAAACAAAGCACTAGTAGGCAATACAAATTAGATTTTAAACAACAACCAAAAATCTAGAAATAAAATAATATAGGTATTCTGAGGACTAAAAGAAAATGCTTGAATTGTTGTAACCAGCTTGGCTACAGCTGGGTGGAGTGAGGGTCTCCAGCCAACTTCAGTGGAAAAGTTGGCTCGTGCTGAACCAAATATGTCTATTTGTAATCAACTATCGTTAGATCTTTTCTATAAAAGGCATTAAAACCTAGGGAGTACAAGCTTGCTTGATGTTTGATTTGTGATGAGAACAAGCTTGCTTGATGTTTGATTTGTGATGAGAACAAGCTTGCTTGATGTTTGATGTGTGATGAGTACAAGCTTGCTTGATGTTTGATGTGTGATGAGAACAAGCTTGCTTGATGTTTGATGTGTGATGAGAACAAGCTTGCTTGATGTTTGATGTGTGATGAGAACAAGCTTGCTTGATGTTTGATGTGTGATGAGAACAAGCTTGCTTGATGTTTGATGTGTGATGAGAACAAGCTTGCTTGATGTTTGATGTGTGATGAGAACAAGCTTGCTTGATGTTTGATGTGTGATGAGAACAAGCTTGCTTGATGTTTGATGTGTGATGAGAACAAGCTTGCTTGATGTTTGATGTGTGATGAGAACAAGCTTGCTTGATGTTTGATGTGTGATGAGAACAAGCTTGCTTGATGTTTGATGTGTGAGGAGTGCAAGCTTGCTTGGTGTTTGATGTGTGAGGAGTACAAGCTTGCTTGATGTTTAATGTGTGATGAGTACAAGCTTGCTTGATGTTTGATGTGTGAGGAGTACAAGCTTGCTTGATGTTTAATGTGTGATGAGTACAAGCTTGCTTGATGTTTGATGTGTGAGGAGTACAAGCTTGCTTGATGTTTAATGTGTGAGGAGTACAAGCTTGCTTGATGTTTGATATGTGAAGAGTACAATACAAGCTTGCTTGATGTTTGATATGTGAGGATTAAATTTGTGAGTATGATCATTCCATGGTGATTTTGAGTCGTTCAGATTTGTTAGAAACTTGTTGAATGACACGATTTAAAATTACAATTTAGTAGAAAAAAAGTGTAACATTTGAAAAATAAGTTCTTGGGCTATATTTAAAAAGAAATAAAAAAGGCGTTTGTTTAAAATTTATTATTACCTAATTTATATTATAAACAGCTAGAAATTAATTAGAATTTATAATACCTATGTATAAGCATGTACCTATAACACTTTAATAAATCATATTAAAAGAGAGTAAATCATATAAATAGAATATTATGTGTGATATACAATGCATAATTATGTAAAATCGAACAATGTACTGCAGAACATTAAAAATGCACTGACAATTATGAATGCAATACTTGCTCTTGTATGTGACACGCGCCGTGAAAATATCTACAGCAAAATGTACAGCAAGGTAAAATACCTGACGAAATCATTTGATACAATGTACAATAAATTGAAATATTTCACGAAATCATTTGATACAAACAGTAAATTGAAATATGTCACGAAATCATTTGATACAAACAGTAAATTGAAATATTTCACGAAATCATTTGATACAATGTACAGTAAGGTAGAATACCTACCAAACCATCAAGGTTGAGCTCTAACAAGCTACGAGCAATCGCGCCTGCGAACTGAAAGAAGATCAAATGAATGGCTCCAGAATAAATAGTATTAAATAGGAACGCTGACTTTTAAAGGGTTAAAAAAGTGCCAAGGGGCTATAAGAATGTGAAAATGGTCAGGAACAATGTTGTCATAGGGAAATAGGGATATGTTGATCAGTTCAAAATTGAACACTTTAGGACCACAAGATTTTTACCGTTCTGACTTGGTGTTAAAAATAAATAAAAAAATAACCTAATTTAAACTGCCCGACTAGGACTAATAAGTCCCATTATTCCAGCAGTAAGCCCAAGACATATTATTATGTGGTCCAAATCCAAAAGGGAGGATAACTTGTCATGTCCCGGCTGGGTTTCAAATCAGTGACCTCTTACCAGACCAACGCCTTGATCACTAAGCTAACGGGACAGAAAAATATTTTTATGTGGATCACAAAATGACAGTCTTCATTCAATTTCAGTCTATATCGCGGTGTTGCCGTTCTAGGGTATGTGTACGTAACTAGTATACGGAGTGTTCATTTTAAGCGAACCAGCGAGACACTCTGTATGTATAATGTATTATACATTGTATTGTGTCAGGTCAGTCTTTATCGTAAGATGAGGGGGGGCTTAAGTCTTCTTTTACTCTGATGTCTTATCCCGCTTAAGCAGGGTCGACGTTGTTCAACCTCATGACTGAGATTGGTTGGTTTTGGCATGGCACATTTGGCACAGTTTTAGTGTTTAATTTTATTGATTCGAATTAGGATTTGGCTCCTGAAAGGTTGTCTGGATAATTAGACAAGGGTACAATCGGGTAGCCGACCTCCAAGGCTCATTGCTTAAGAGCATTGGTTGCTGACCCGGAGTTTGTGGGTTCGAATCCCGGTCGGCGCGAAAACTCTGACCGAGTTTTTCCGGAATGGCATGGGTGTAAAGGTAAAGTGCCCTGAAGTAATGCGAAAGCGGTTCCGGTGCACCTTTTTTACCTTTTATTGCCTTTTTTAAGTTTTGGGTAGGGTAGAACTATTTTTTTTTTTTGGGAGCGAGGTTACGGTAAAGGACAGTCATTATTTTTTAGTTAAATTGGTAAGGGTAAGTCTTGCAATGGACAGTACTGAGTTCGGTGAAAAACAAAGATCTTGAAATCGTGTTCTGAGGTGTGAGTATTTTTTTACACAGAATAGGTGTTATGTAGAAGAGTCAAAACACAGAGGTTATGTAGAGAAGTCAAACAAACAGATTTCTTTTTTTGGTGCAATCAATCACAAACCAAGGCAACGGATAGGAAACACAGGCAGAAATCTTACCTGAGTTAAGCATTAATATAGTTGTTAAGACTCGACATTAATTTTTGACATCTTATATTTATTTATTTTTAATTTTGGTTTTGCTTTCGACTGGATGGAGATATCAAGACGGGGGTGTTACCCTCCATTAGCAGGAAACTCACAAACCTGCTACCCACATTAACCTCACCCAGTCTGCGTTGGGCCGTAATGCCAGCATCACGAAGTCTTCACCTCGGTGGACGTGAGAGTTTGATAACTTCCGGTTTGAACACTGAGATCATATAACAATTATAACATAGAGGGAACCCGATGTATCAAGATTTGCGTCCAGTAGGGACCATCAGCTGATGATTTCAAAATAAGTGCCAGAGTTGTAGTAATTTTATTTTATTGCCTATGGCAATCTTTCCACCCAACCCTTTCCATTGGCAGGTAAACGAGACAGCAACTGTTCGGTGGCTGATGTAAAATTAATTCTAAAAATAAAGTATACCCGCTGCCGTCAGCTCAGGTTGAATTATGCACAAGAAACGCTAACTTTATTTCGTGCCATGCAGTAAACAGTGTAACAACATACATGCATAACGTATATAAACTGTATAAAACATACATGCATAACGTATTATAAACTGTATAAATATAGTGAGCATATTAAACAGTATATAAAATATATAATAAACAGCATATAAAATATACGACAGTATATGTGCTTGGAGATGTAGTATAAAGTGCACATGCAATACAGGGGGTCGAAGAAGTAAGGGAACATGCAGAGGGTGGGAGTTATCATAGAATACAGGGGGTGCTTTGCGATATAGGGTATGTCGAAAATAAGGGGACATGCAAATAATCGCAATCGATGTGAGGAACTTGAAAAAAAATGCAAAAAAAAAAAAAATCAAGGGAAGTGTCATTGTTCATTATTATAGGACTCTATGTTCATTATTCATTTCTTATCATCCAATGAGTAGAAAAAACTTTATTTTAAAGATAAGATGTTCCAAACTAAGATATGAAAAAATAGTATTAGAAATTTATCGGAAGTAATAATGCCCCAGTTATTTTCGGCCACTTGTTTTGAAGAGGGCGTGTCAAGGAATAGCGTCCAATTAGATTAATCTAATCTTGTTTCATAATTCTGTTTCACTTAGACCTGAAAATATTTGGACACCCGGTATATTTGTTTGACCAGAACCCACAGCCCGACAATCAGGCCACATGCAACGGATTTGGCCGCCAATGTCCGCGGAAAGAACATGTGAAATAATTACGTTAATTGTTTTGCATTACGGCTCCCTTCCCCG
>CM044961.1:5259570-5403269 GCA_024516035.1 Bactericera cockerelli | reverse complement strand
GAATAAAAATCACTGAGTAATTAAAAATGAATCTATGCACATTCACTTTCAATTATTTTTTTACATTATATTTTCACCAATAATTTCTACATCATATTTTTTTATCTAAAAGTACCGATCATACCAGGCGGGGGTTTTGCCCTTCGATCATACCAGGCGGGGGTTTTACCCTCCATTCGCTGGACAATCCCCTGTTTCGAATACCTGAGATGTTGAAGAATTTTGATTTTTCTTCCAAATTAAATAAATTATTACACTTCATAACATAATGTGCAATAGCTATTTTATTTATAGTACAAAGAATATCTACACTATGTAAAACATCTATGAATAATGGAAAAAATAAATAAATAACATCTTACTTAATAATACAATGTTTATACAAAATACAGTGTACAGATGTATGTACATAACAATATCTACAAGTCTATATTACGTAAAAATGTATGTACATAATGCACACTTATGTATAAATGATGGACTAATTCAGTAACACAAAAAATGTCACATCAAAGTATGAAAGGCAAGAAATAGGAAAAAAGCAAGAAATAATAAAGTAGAACATAAAGCAGAAATAGATCAGACTTATGAAACAGGATTAAGTTAATATAATCCAAAACAGGATTAATCTAATTCTATTTTGCCCTTAACACGACCTCTAGTGGGAATTTCAACCAATCACAGCGCATTTATATCAGCTGTTGAGTGATAGTGGCTTGGATTAACAAATCCTAACAAATAGTCTGTCCCGGTAGCTCAGTGGTAAAAGCGGCACTCTGTGAATCCAGAGATTCCAGAGGTCGTGGGTTCGTAACCCAACCGGGACATAACAAGTTATCCTCCCATTTGGGATTTTTACAACATAATAATATGTCTTGGGACTCTTGGGCTTACTGCTGGAATAATAGGACTTTTGTCGTCTTAATCGGGCATTATAAATAAGGCGATATTATTATTATCCTAAATATTTAATCCTGTTTCATAATTTGGCTCTTAGAGGTTAAGCTGAAGCAGTATGAAAAAAAAGGTAGTTAGACAAAAGAAGAAGAACAGACACCACCTAGATCTAGAAAAGAAGTGAAAGCTTTAGGGCCGTACTATGAAGCAGGATTAAATATGTCAGATTTGTTAATCCAAGCTAATATCACTTAATAGCTGATATAAATGTGTTGTGATTGGTTTAGATTCCCACCAAAGGCGTGTTGAGGGATAAAGTAGGATTTTTTTAAATTTAATTTGGGCTTTCAACTGCATGGTCATATCACGACGGGGGTGTTACCCTCCATTCGCAGGAAACTCATAAACCTGCTACCCACAGTAACCTCACCCAGCCTGGGTTGGGCCGGAATGCCACCATCACAAAGTCTTCACATCGCTGGACGTTGCTTAACTCTGGCGATCCTACGAGAACCGGTGCATTCAATGCGCCATCGACGTAGGTAAGTGTAGGATTAATCAATCTAATCCTGTTTCATAATCCGGACCAAAGTTGAAAATAAAATAAGAGAATAGAATACAATCAAAGCAAATATACAAGATCTATAGAAAGCTGACAGAATTGAGTATTAAATTAAAAGCGACAGTAGTGAGTCCGACACCACCTGTAAAATTAGTAAAACAAAGCACTAGTAGGCAATACAAATTAGATTTTAAACAACAACCAAAGATCTAGAAAGAAAATAATATAGGTATTCTGAGGATTAAAAGAAAATACTAGAATTTTTGTAACCAGCTTGGCTACAGCTGGGTGGAGTGAGGGTCTCCAGCCAACTTGAGTAGAAAAGTTGGCTCGTGCTGAACCAAATATTTCTATTTGCGATCAACTATCGTTAGACCTTTTCTTTAAAAAAGCATTAAAACCTTGGGAGTACAAGCTTGCTTGATGTTTGATGTGTGATGAGAAAGAGCTTGCTTGATGTGTGATGAGTACAAGCTTGCTTCATGTTTGATGTGTGATGAGTACAAGCTTGGTTGATGTATGATGTGTGATGAGTACAAGCTTGCTTCATGTTTGATGTGTGATGAGTACAAGCTTGCTTGATGTTTGATGTGTGAGGAGTACAAGCTTGCTTGATGTTTGATATGTGAGGAGTACAAGCTTGCTTGATGTGTGAGGATTAAATTTGTGAGTATGATCATTCCATGGTGATTTTGAGTCGTTCATATTTTGTTAGAAATTTGCTGAATGACACGATTTGAAATTACCATTTAGTAGAAAAAAAGTATAACATTTGAAAATTAAGTTCTTGGGCTATATTTAAAAAGAAATAAAAAAGTCGTTTGTTTAAAATTCCTTGCTTTAAAATTTATTATTACCTAATTTATATTATAATCAACTAGAAATTAATTAGAATTTATAATACCTATGTATAAGCAATTAAGCATGTACCTATAACAATTTAATAAATCATATAAATAGAATATTATGTGTGATATACAATGACATAATTATGTGTGATATACAATGACATAATTATGTAAAATCGAACAATGTACTGCAGAATATTAAAAATGCACTGCCAATTATGAATACAATACTTGCTCTTGTATGTGACACGCGCCGTGAAAATATCTACAGCAAAATGTACAGTAAGGTAAAATACCTGACGAAATCATTTAATACAATGTACAATAAATTGAAATATTTCACGAAATCATTTGATACAAACAGTAAACTGAAATATTTCACGAAATCATTTGATACAAACAGTAAATTGAAATATTTCACGAAATCATTTGATACAATGTACAGTAAGGTAGAATACCTACCAAACCATCAAGGCAGAGCTCTAACAAGCTACGAGCAATCGCGCCTGCGAACTGAAAGAAGATCAAATCAGTGACTCCAGAATAAAGAGTATTATATAAGGAACGCTGACTTTTAAAGGGTTAAAAAAGTGCCAAGGGGCTATAAGAATGTGAAAATGGTCAGGAACAATGTTGTCATAGGAAAATAGGGATATGTTGATTTTTTTTTTTTAGACTGAAGTTCAATTGCATATTATAGTGTAATATATTTTTATTTTACAAAAATTATAAGAACAGAACATTCTCATCATCTAATTTACTCTTCAATGTATAATATCTTCAACGGGATACGTTGATCAGTTCAAATTGAACACTTTAGGACCACAAGATTTTTACCCGTCTGACTTGGTGTATTTTAAACTGCCCGACTTGGACTAAGTCCCATTATTCCAGCAGTAATCCCAAGACATATTTTTATGTGGTCCAAAATACCAAATGGAAGGAATACTAATCATATCCCGGCTGGGTTTCGAACCAGTGACCTCTTGCCAGACCGACACCTTGACCACTAAGCTACCGAGACAGAAAATATTTTTATGTGGACCACAAAATGGGAGTCTTCGTTCAATTTCCGTCTATATCGCGGTGTTGCCGTTCTAGAATATACAGGGTGGGGCAAAAGTCTGGAAACCCCTGAATAACTTTCGAATGGCTCCTTCGGTAAAATTAAAAATTTGTAAGGTAAACCGGGCTAATAAGACCTTCTTTTAGAGTCGGGTCGATTTTTGTTACCGGCCCTCATGTCGGGGCCAGGGGGGCCAACTTCATTTTTTTAAATACGAACCCCCACCTTGCGATACATTTTTGGAAAGGTCTTTAAATAAGAAATACATTGGTGCAAATTTTATTTTTTAAATATTAGCTGTTTGCAAATGGCGTCCAACATTGTGTATGCAGTAAAGTTTGGAAACCCCTGAATATCTTTTGAAAGGGCTTTCTCAGTAAATTTAAAATTATGCACGGTAAGTCGGGGTAATTAGACCTTTCCAAAAATGTATCGCAAGGTGGGGTTTCGTATTTAAAAAAAAATGAAGTTGGCCTCCCTGGCCCCGACATGGGACCGGTAAACAAAAATCGACCCCACTCTAAAAGAAGGTCTAATTACCAAGGGTTACCGTACACAATTTTAAATTTACTGAGAAAGCCTTTTCGAAAGATATTCAGGGGTTTCCAGACTTTACTGCATACACAAAGTTGGACGCCATTTGCAAACAGTTAATTTAAAAAAAATAAAATTTGCACTAATGTATTTCTTATTTGAAGACCTTTCCAAAAATGTATCGCAAGGTGGGGCTTCGTATTTAAAAAAATGAAGTTGGCCCCCCTGGCCCCGACATGGGGGCCGGTAACAAAAATCGACCCTACTTTAAAAGAAGGTCTTATTAGCCCGGTTTACCTTACAAAATTTTAATTTTACCGAAGAAGCCATTCGAAAGTTATTCAGGGGTTTCCAGACTTTTGCCCCACCCTGTATATACAGGGTGTTTCATTATAAGCGAACCAGAAAGACACCCTGTATGTATATGTATAATTGTATATAATTGTATATACATTGTATTAATTCATTCTATAGTGTCGGGTCAGTCTTTTTCGTGAGTAAGATGAGGGGGGGCGTAAGTCTTCTTCTACTCTGTCCTATCCCGCTTAAGCAGGGTCGACGTCGTTCAACCTCTTGGTTGAGATTGGTTGGTTTTGGCACATTTTATGGCACAGTTTTAGTGTTTAATTTTATTGATTCGAATTGGGATTTGGCTCCTGAAAGGTTGTCTGGATACTTAGACATGGGTACAATTGGGTGGCCCACCTCCGTGGATCAGTGCTTAAGAGCATTGTTTACTGACGCGGAGGTTGTGGGTTCGAATCCCGGTCGAAGCAGAAAACTCCGACCGAGTTTGTCCGTCTCCGAAATGGCATAGGTGTAAAGATAAAGTGCCCTGAAGTAATGCGAAAGCGGTTCCGGGGCACCTTTTTTACGTTTTTTTAAGTATTGGGTAGGGTACAACTGTTTTTTTTTTTTTTTTTTTTTTTTTTTTTGAGCGAGGTTACCGGTAAAGGACAGCCATTATTTTTTAGTTAAATTGGCAAGGGTAAGTCTTGCAATGGGCAGTACTGAGTTCAGTGAAAAACAAAGATCTTGAAATCGTGTTCTGAGGTGTGAGTATTTTGTTTACACAGAAAAGGTGTTATGTAGAAGAGTCAAAACACAGAGTGGGGGTTATATAGAGAAGTCAAACAAACAGATTTCTTTTTTTGTGCAATCAATCACAAACCAAGGCAACGGATAGGAAACACAGGCAGAAGTCTTACCTGAGATAAGAAACATTGATATATTATAATTGTTAAGACTCGACATTAATGACTGGACTCGACTGCACTTTTTATTTTTTATTTTTATTAAATTTATCATATTTGGGTTAATCACTTCCGTGATATCACAACTACTCAAACTAGCTTCACTAAATCTACGCTGAAACCGGGACTTGAACCACCGACTTCCTGGTTTACAAGTACGCCGCCTTATCAATCAAGCTACTATTTATTTATTTATTTTTAATTTGGGTTTAAGGTTGCTTTCGACTGGATGGATATATCACGACGGGGTGTTACCCTCCATTCGTAGGAAACTCACAAACCTGCTACACACATTAACCTCACCCAGCCTGCGTTGGGCCGGCATGCCAGCATCACGAAGTCTTCACCTCGGTGGACGTGAGAGTTCGATAACTACTAACGGTTTGAACACTGAGATCATATAACATAGAGGGAACCCGCTGTATCAAGATTTGCGTCCAGTAGGGACCATCAGCTGATAATTTCAAAATAAGTGCCAGAGTTGTACTAATTTTATTTTATTGCCTATGTCAATCTCTTCCACCCAACCCTTTCCATTGGCAGGTAAACGAGACAGCAACTGTTCGGTGGCTGATGTAAAATTAATTCTAAAAATAAAGTATAGCCGCTCCCGTCAGCTCAGGTTGAATTATGCACAAGAAACGCTAACTTTATTTCGTGCCATGCAGTAAACAGTGTAACAACATACAGTACATCATAACGTATATAAACTGTATAACATATAGTGAGCATATTAAACAGTATATAAAATATATAATAAACAGCATATAAAATATACGACATTATATGTGCTTGGAGATGTGTATAAAGTGCACATGCAATACAGGGGGTCGAAGAAGTAAGGCAACATGCAGAGGGTGGGAGGTATCATAGATTATAGAATACAGGGGGTGCTTTGCGATACAGGGAATGTCGAAAATAAGGGACATGCAAATAATCGTAATCGATGTGAGGAAAAAAAAAAAAAAAAATGTTCAAGGGAATTGTCATTGTTCATTATTATAGGGCTCTATGGTCATTATTCATTTCTTATTATCCAATGAGTAGAAAGAACTTTATTTTAAAGATAAGATGTTCCAACTAAAGACATGAAAAAATAATAATAGTAAATTTCTTTAAGTAATATTACTTCGATTTTTGGTGTTTAGAAATTTTACGGAATAGCGTAAAGTTAACTATGGTACATAATTCTGTTTTACTTAGAGCTGAAAATATTTGACTTGGAGTGGCGACACCCGGTATATTTGTTTGACCAGAACCCACAGCCCGACAATCAGGCCACATGCAACGGATTTGGCCGCCAATGTCCGCGGAAAGAACATGTGAAATAATTACGTTAATTGTTTTGCATTACGGCTCCCTATCCCTGCCTGCCCTGAACAGCTTATATAATTACCTACTTATTGTAGCCCACAACAGGGAATTGTTTATATTATTATTACCAATTTTTTTAAATTATTATTATTATTATTACTATCAGGCGCGGCTGATGCTAAGGAGCTGCGGTACTGCAACACTATTTTAGGCCAGACGCCCTTATTTATTTTTTTTTTAATTATTTACACTTTATTGATAGGACATATTATATACAACACAATTACAAATTAAAATACAATATAATAGAAGAAAAATAAAAATATATACATCATAATTATGTGTCCTAACTAAAGGGCGGGGTTATTGCCTTTGGCAATCTCTTCACCCAACCTTCTGTGCCTTAAGCAGCACCACTAAATTTTTATTGTCTTTTTTATTATTCTTATTCTTTCTTTCCTTTTACTGTAGTGGTTGAGTGGAAGAGCTCACATGTGAGAACCCTGCCACTTTAAAAAAGCAAAAATAAATAAATAATAAACTGTCCTTTGCAACTTATCCCACCTTCAGCACAAGATTTTTTATCTTTTAAAGGTGGGTAACCCTCATTGTTTGTTGAAGATGTTCTTGTGAAATATAAATACATGGAAACTTAAAAAAAAAAAAACTGCGAGTGGCGTTAAAAAGCATCAAGTAGAATGTGCGAACAGTGAATTTAAAATAATATTTACAAAACTGTGCAAAAAAAAATCACCAACAATTATTTAGAAAGCAAATAATTTTACACCATACTAACTACTAACCCAAAATGTAAGCATTACACCATTAGAAAATATATTACGAAGCAAGAAAGGTGATTTTCTAGAAAATTTTAAGCAATTTTCTACCAAATATTTTTTTTTTTAATTAGGTGAAAATAAATTGGTTGTACCTAGTATTAAGGCTGGGTAGGTTTATGAGGTTGACTTAGTCACTCGGCCTTGCCGTACTGTAAGAGAAGACAGAGAGAATGCATGAGATTGTAGCACAGAATACAGGATGGAAGAGAGGACACACATGGCTTGCTTGTCATTTTTACAACAGAAAGAGATGAAAAAATTAAAATCGGAGCAAAATAAAAAATAAAAAAATAGTAAAACGAACACAATACTTTTGATTTTTAATGTTAGACATTTATCGGAAGTAATAGAATAAATGTTGGCCAAGTTAAAAAAAATACAAGTTAGAAGCATCATTTGAAATTAATTTGGGCCTTTTTGTTGTAAAATAAAAAGATTAAATACAACTTTATTCATGTGTATTTGTAAAAATGACAAGAAGTTATTGATCGCAAACGATACACAATATGAAAATAAAGGGCTTTAAAACCTAACAGGCGGATATTATTTTGATTTTCGACTTTGATTTATATTTTTTTTAGACGAATACAATACTTTCCTTATAATAAGGAAAGTGAAAAAAGTAATCGTGCACCGGAACGCGCTATCGCATTACTTCAGGACACTTTACTTTTACATCCATGCCATTCCGGAAAAACTCGGTTAGAATTTTCCGCTTCGGTCGGGATTTGAACCTACAACCTCTGGGTCAGCAACGCCTGAGCCACAAAGGTCAACTTTTTTGGAGTTGGCTTTGCCACAAAGGTCGACCTTTTTGGACTTGGCTTTTTGTTTCACAATCTTAACTCTTTGATTTACAAAATGAGAGCAAACCCGGTTGCATAGGTGCTAATGGATGCATTTAATCGTGGACTTGGCGAACAATTTTATACACCATCGAATGGCTAATGACCCATCATGTTCACGATTAAATCAGTTTGTTCTGTTGATGACTAGGCAATCCACATTAAGGACTAAATTATGAAACAGGATTAGATTAACTAATCCTACACTATCACTTAACACGCGCTCTGGTGGAAATTGCAACCAATCACAGCGCATTTATATCAGCTGTTAGGTGATAGTGGCTTGGATTAACAAATCCTGGATATTTAATCCTGTTTCATAATTCCGGGCCTAAAAATTTAAATTTCAAGACAGTTCATATCATTGGATTTGAGGCGAAAAAACTCTCAATATGACCCGCCAAATTTGAGACTTCGATTTTAAAAACATTTTGATGATCAAGATTTTTTCCAAGTTTTTCCGTCGTTCTAAATATTTTTCTTTCGGAGAATAGTCATTACTATCGTATGGTTTTCGGAGGATAGAACAAAAGGGAAAAGACTTATGTATAAGCTGGCAACAGTGAAAATAAATACAGAAACAAGGTTTCAAGTTAGTATACAAGAACACTGGAAAAGAATACAAAAATATACAGAGAAGAAGGAAGACAAAAGTTTCGTTAGCACAAGATAACACTCTGAAATTGCAAACAGGGTGGTGGTAACAAGATGGCAGCATTACAGAATAATAATATCAACTTATTTAGCTGAGTGGTCAAGGGGTCTGCCTGGTAATTCATAGGACGCGGGTTTGAAACCCAGCCGGGACATGACAAGTTATTCTCCCATTTGGGATTTTGACCACACAATAATTCGTCTTGGGCTTACTGCTGGAATAATGGGACTAATTAGTGCTAGTGGGGAAGTGTAAATAATGCGATATTATAATTATTATTTATCCTTCCCCACTAGGACTAATGAGTCCCCCCATTATTTCAGCATAAAGCGCAAGATTTATTTGTATATTATAAAAATAATTTGTCATATACGGGTTGGGTTCGAACCCGCGACCTCTGGATCACTAGACCGCGCGACGCATTGACCACTAAGATACCGAGACCAACTAACTCTCGGGACTGATTAAGGGCCGAATTATGAAACAGGATTAGATTTATTCTTAGTGGACACTATCAGCTCACTATAGTGCGCTGTGATTGGTTGACATTCCCACTAGAGGGCGTGTTAAGGGATAGTTTCCACTTAGATTAAATCTATTCATAATTCGGTCCCAACCGTTCAAATAAGACAGCACAGAACTATGATTAAAAAATGAAGAATTCATTTTAAAAACTTAAGCAAAGTGTATCCCATATCTGAGATCCATAATGGTCACGAACCACCCTGTATAAACACGGAATTAAGTAACAGTTAGTTTGGTACGCAAAAACATCGGCTTAAGAAAGAAAGCCTCATTATTATTATTAAAAGTTATCATATTGTGTTCATAGCTTTCGTGATGTCACAACTACTCAAACTCACTTTACTAAATCTTCGTTGAACATGGGACTTGAACCATCGACCTACAGGTTACAAGCCCGGCGCCTTATCGATCGAGATACTGAGGTCGGTGATATTATTATTATGTAGAACATAAATACATTTTATATTGAAAGGGAATAGGTACTCTAGCTCGGAAAAACAATGTTCACATTTCAAATTAAAAATCTGTGTGATATCACACGACTTTCCTTATCCCTTGAATAAGTCGAATTTTACCATGGTGACTCCGTAAGGGTATTTAAAATTAATGTCAATTCGTAATCAGCTACTCAAAACATTGTATTCGATATGTCACAACCCCTATCTTGTGTGAATAGTAAAAAAGTTAGTCCTAGGTGGGCCCCAAAATACCGGTAATTGGGCCGTGTTCCGAAAAGTTCAAGATATAAAAAAATGATCAGAATAAACCCCATTATTTCTTTATTACAAGAAAACTTTTTTCCTATAAAATTGTCATAATTCTTACCGTTTAGCCAGAACGGCCAAACGTCGCCAAATGACGGTCGAAAGGTCGTCATGGCGGTACCGATTTTCAAGTTTCGTGCTGTGTCCTCTGTATATTTTTGACTCTGTACTGAATTTCAGAGTCTAGCTCATGCCATTCTTGAGATATTTGTTACAGACAGACCGACACCGGACCAACAATGACTGAAACTATGAAATTTAGGCCCTGGAGACCCTAAAACGTGTTTTGGCACTGAAAACTGCCTATCGAAAATGTAGAGTAATTCCATTACTCCTTTCTAAAGGATAAGGAAAGTAAAATGAATAGGTACTCAACTTTGTCAATTGTTTCCCGTAGTTCTATTGGTTTAACAGAACTTTCCAAGTTCAATTTACATTTAAAATGCTCGAACAAGTAAGCATGATTTCTACTGCACGGTAATAATTTGTCATAAAACCGTCTGATCTGCTTAGGAAACATGAATGCGACATGCAACTGTCAAAGTGGGGCTGGAGTGGGATATCGTGACGGGTTTTTATTATTATTATTATATTTAATACTATTTTTATTATTTTTTTTTACCGTGACGAGTAAGGTAATGAGACGCAAGCAATAATATTTCTGGATTTATGTATCTTTTATGATTTTAATTTTATGTATATATAACTATTTGGTCTAGCTGGGGGACTATAAACAGGGAGTAGACCAGCATTGGCTTGGTTCTGGGGGCCCTTTTCAATTATAAGCCTCCTTGTAGACAGTGGTAGAAGTGCTGAATCATTACTCCACTGTCTGGCTACCTTCGTCACGATGACGCCACCCTATGATGAAGATTATTATTTTTGTACATAATTATGTCCTAATAATAAATAATTAAATAATAATAATAATGTTTACTGAACGTCCTTTGAATAATTTCAGTTTCTTAAGTACATTTTCAATTTTCAGCCGACCTCAGTAGCTTGAATGATAAGGCGATGGACTTGTAACCTGGAGGTCGGTGGTTCAAGTCCCGGTTTCAGCGTGGATTTAGGGAAGCGAGTTTGAGTAGTTGTGATATCACGTAAGTGATTCACACAATAATATGATAACTTTTTTCAATTTTCAGCCGATGTTAACGCATACCAGTAAGAGCATGAGAAGTTTAACAACAAGTCAGGATTAATAGAAATGAAATAACTCGGGTTAGTTGACACACGCAGTACGCCTTTAAATTACCTGTGTGAAGAAGTCTGAAATGCAAAACAGTATTAATCACGGGGTATACCTCCGTTAATATGTAAAATTAAGAAATAAAAATCTATATCACTATAAGGTATAGAAAGTATTGTAATCGGTAAACTTTCGGTCAAATTGAGCTGATAATCAGGAGAGTCTGATTCGTCCAGAAATCAGCTCAATTTCGAAAAAACCGACCGAAAACAATACTTTCTTATAGGTAGTAGAAAGTAATAATAAGTAATAGAAAGTAATAAACAGTATTAGATGGGGGAAGAGGGGGAAATTTAGAAAATTTTATACAGACTTACAATAGTCTAGTAAAACTAGACCTGAAAGTCTTCAGTGAAAGATGGGCTAACTCAGAATAACGTGGGCTAATGTCTAAAAATTTTCCAGAAGACCATCTGGAAATAATTCTGTGTTTCTTCTCCAGCAGGGGTCAATTTTTTTTAATCATAATAATATTGCCTCATTTATACTGCCCAATTAGGACTATTGAGTCCAATTATTCCAGCAGTAGGTAAGCTCAAGACGTATTATTGTGGGTCGAAATTTCAAATGCGAACCTGTGACCTCTTGATTACAAGACAGACTTGACCACTGAGCTACCGCGATAGTTTCATGCTTTTTTTGGCTTATAAATCCTAAACGACGAAAATTTTCAGAACACAATCGTTCATGATTATAAAACCATTTTTTTAAAAGACACAAATGAAAAAAAAACAAAAAAAAAAAACAAACATTAGTTGACAGGAAACTATTTTCTTTTTTTGACACCAAAATATCAAAAAAACAAAACAAAAAACAACAACAAATGTTAGGTTAGTTGATTCACAACAGGGAGAACACGATTTCAAGATTAATAGCTCATCTAACAGATTCTAACTGCAACTCAGAAGCGTTAGACTGCCGTGAGCGAGAGAGGTGTGACCGATAGGACAACTCCATGCTGAGTTCATGTCAATGTTATGACTTAGGACAACTCCATGTCAATGTTATGACTAAGGACAATTCCATGTCAATGTTATGACTTAGGACAACTCCATGTCAATGTTATGACTAAGGACAAATCCATGTCAAAATTTCTCCAAGAAAAAGTTAAAGAACAAGGTTGGTCATTGGTCAAGTACCAACAGCACCACTTAGCAAGAGTTCTCTACAGACACAACCTCTCAACCTCAGTTGCATAATCGCCCTGGAGGTTCGATCGAGAATTCAACAGACAATTTTGTTTAAACCGAGCATTAATCAGAGACAACCAAAATATGGCATTTATTTTCCCAAATTATGGAACTTTATTTTACTGTATAGTGGCACTTATTTTAAATTAAAAAAGTTAGGAAGGGCGTCCAGCCATGAAAAACGTGCTCCACCCTACCAACCTCAACCATGAGGTTGAACAATGCCGACCCCAAAAGCAACATAAGCTAATATGGGATAAAGACAAGGGAGAAGAAGAAGTGGCACTTATTTTAAGTAAATACAATGGTAAATTGTATGGCTCCTTGGCATTTGGTTGTCTCTAATAATGACCGATTAATATCAAGATTAAATTCTTCCATTGTCGACTATGCATTGGGGGGACCACATACGGCTTTGGGGGACCACACAGAACAAGGAAGGCCCCTTAGGGCGGCCGTGTTCGAAGTACCTGGGGGGCGCCCTTTACTGTACAGGCATCAGCTGGGGGGGCGGCACAACTTTCTTCGTCCGGGGGGGCCTTTGAGGGGGGGAGCTGGACGAATAGGTCTGGTGATAGTAGTTGTTGGTGAAGTACTTGAACTTGAGCTTTTGCTCGAGGTTTTTCCTTACTAGGACGGCAACGGTCAAGCCGAGTGACGGTCAAGGCGAGCAACGGTCAAGGCGATCATGTGACGGTCAGGCGACGGGGTCAAGCGTCGTTCAAGGCGAACCAGTGACGGTCAGGCGATGAGGTCAAAAGGAGCGTTGGTCAAGGCGATCATGTGACGGTCAGGCACGTGACGAGGTCAAAGCGTGCGTCGGTCAAGGCGATCGAGATTTGGGCGATCAAGGATTTGGCCGTCGAGATTTGGGCGATGGATGGTCAAGGGTTTCGGTCAAGGTTTTGACGGTCGAGATTTCGACAGAAGTTTTTTTTTGGGGGGGGATGAAGATCGGAGGATTTTTTTGAGATGCAGGAGGGGAGGGGTTAGAGATTGAACAGAAAAGAAAACACAATTCGATTAGTGATTGCATCAACATACGAAAGTAAAACATTGCATGGCGGACGGATTGATTTCCGAGTTTGAACTGAGAGTCGAAATTGTGTTTGTGCGCGCGGTGTTAGAGTACACATTCTATACCAGTTGTGCGCATGGTGTTAGGGTACATTCTATACCTGTTATGGAGAGTAGGATGAAGGTCTGCGCACGAGTTACGGCCCAAGGCATGGCCCTATATTTAGCTTTCCTAACCCTACGCTACACACTGAGGCATTGCCGCACACCGTTTTGGGCCGGAACTCGGCGCCACAAGCCACAAGGAGACTGGATTTTTGACGGGACTAAGAGGGAATGAGGGAGAGGAAACGTACTTTTGTATTGGCTCAAAAGGTTATTCTAATTGTTCTTTGTTCGTAGACAATTTTTGAGAAGCCTAAAAACTAAATTTCATTTTATTTTAACAACAACGAAATAGTTTGTAAAAAAAAATATTCTTTTTCAATTAAGTACAATTCAAGTTAAGAAGGACTTCTCCAATATGTCATACGTCCCTGCCCCAATAACATTTATACTATTTGTGGACCACTCTTTACTTTGGTTACCTACACTCAGACTTGGTAATTTCCTCTTAATTTCACTACGCAAGTATTATTATTATTATTATCTGACCTGGTTGCAGGGTTTTCAGTGAAACCCTTACAATTAACACTGCGACCTAATTAGATCTATTGTGACCAGTTGATTCTATTTGGTTTTAACGTCCTGACTGAGATAGATAGTCAGGACGGGGTTTTACCCTCCATTCGCTGGGAATCGTACCAGCTACCCACATTAACCTCACCCAGCCTGGTTGGGCCGGAAATGCCAGCCTCACGTGTTTGGATGAAACAGATTTTCTTCGAAAAGTCTGCTCCAACCGCGAGTTGAACTCGGGAACTCTGGACTACGGCAGTAGTCACAACCATTACGCCACGGAGGCTGGCTACGCAAGTATCTTTGATTAATAATATCGCCTTGTTTATACTATCCCATCAGTACTAATAAGTCCCATTATTACAACAGTAAGTCCAAGACTCATTATTATATAGTCAAAATCACAAATGGGAGGATAACTTGTCATGTCCCGGCTGGGTTTCGAACCCTTGTATACTGAGCTAAATCAGATGATATTATTATTATTCTGTTTGTATGCTGACATCTTGTTAGCATTAGGCCTCGATCACTAAGCTACTGGGACAGTATTTCGCGTCAACAGACCAACTTTCTGTCCCGGTAGCTCAGTGGTAAAGGCGGCACTCTGTGAATCCAGAAGTTCCAGAGGTCGTGGGTTCGAAACCCAGCCGGGACATGACAAGTTATCCTCCCATTTGGGATTTTTACCACATAATAATAGGTATGTCTTGGGCTTACTGCTGGAATAATGGGACTTTAATAGTCCTATCGGGCAGTATAAAAAAGGCGATATTATTATTATTATTTAAACTTTTTACGTCATACCGACCTTGGTAGCTGATCGATAAGGCGGCGGCCTTGTAATCTGGAGGTCGGTGGCTCAATTCGGAATTTAAGCAAAGATTTAGTAAAACTAGTTCTAGTAGTTGTGATAACACAATTGTGATCAACACAAATTTAATATTATGATAACTAACAACAACAAAAGAAGCATAGTTCTGAAACCCAAACTAGAAAAAAAAGGGTTGGGTGGAAGAGATTGCCGCAGGCAATAACCCCGCCCTTAGTTAGGACAATAGTATTATTTTCTTCTTTGTTATTTATTTATTTATTTTTCAAACAATCTTTTCATTTATTTTTTTTCTCTTAATTTTATACTGTAAATATTGTACATTACTATGGTCTCTTAATAAAAATTTATATGAAAATAATAACCATAGAGAGGAAAGCCAGAATAAAGTTTTCATATCTGTGTTAATCACTTTCGTGATATCACAACTACTCAATAAACTCGCTTTACTAAATCTACGCTACAACCGGGACTTGAACCACCGACCTCCAGGTTACAAGTCCACCGCCCTATCGATCAAGCTACTGAGGTCGGTTGAAAGCAAGAACGTATTTTTTTCCAGAGCTTCCAGTGAACATTTCTCTTTGGAATTGAGGTTAATGGAGCCTCCAGGAGCTGGGCCATAGTATGACGTCACACTTTTACAACATCTTCCTCCCTCATTCCTTCTTCTCCTTTACAATATCTACCTCCCTCACTCCTATTCCTCCTCCAATTTTTCTTCTCTACCTCAATCAATTTCTTTTTTTTCCTCTCGACGTTTTCGTCTCTCCTATTCTTCCCTCTCTCTTTTTTCATCACTCTTTACAACATCTCCCTCCCTAAATTCCTCTCCTCCTTTCACAATATCTACCTCCCTCACTCCTATTCCTCCTCCCAATAATTTTTCTTCCTACCTCAACATTTCTTTTTTTCCTCTCGATGTTTTCGTCTCTCCTATTCTTCCCTCTCCTCTTTTTTCATCACCTTTACAACATCTCCCTCCCTAAATCCTTCTCCTCCTTTACAAACTAACTCCCTCACTCCTATTCCTCCTCCCAATTTCTTCTCTCCCTTCTACCTCAATCTATTTTTTCTTCCTTCGCGTTTTCGTCTCTCCTATTCTTCCCTCTCTCTTTTTTCATCACTCTTTACAACATCTCCCTCCTATCCTTTCCTCCTTTACAAATCTACTCCCTCATACTATTCCTCCTCAAAATTTTTCTTCTCTACCTCAATCATTTCTTTTTTCCTCTCGACGTTTTCGTCTCTCCTATTCTTCCCTCTTCTCCTTTTTCATCACTCTTTACAACATCTCCCTCCCTAAATCCTTTTCCTCCTTTAAACACCAACTTCCTCACTCCTTTTTCCTCCTCCCAAACGTTAGTCTCTCTTCTACCTCAACCTATTTTTCTTCCATTCGACGTTTTCGTCTCTCCTATTCTTCCCTCTCCTCATTTTTCATACATCTACCCTCAATCTTTCTCCTTTACAATATCTTCCTCCTCAATCCTATTCCCCTCCAACTTAGTCTCTCCTTCTACTCAACTATTTTTCTCTTTTCGATTATTTCGTTCTCCATTCTTCCCTGACCTTTTCATCACATTACAACATCTCTCTCATAATTTCCTTCCAACAAACCTTTTTCTTTCCTTCTACCTTAACACGTTCAGCGCTACAATAGTACCTCGCTATTGTCTTCACGACATGAGTACGTAGTATGTGTCCTCAACTATTTTAATCTTCATGACATATACCAAAACTATTCTCCTGTGACCTGAATCACCATCATCTCCTCTCTAATAATATTTAAAATTTATTGTACAGTGCAAATTTTGATCTCGATCCCACTTTGGAACAATTTAAACAAAGATGTAGAGAGGGCTGGATATAATTTTAGTGTATGCAGTGTCCTCAAACTGTTTACGTAATTGCAGCATTATCTAGTGAACAGAGATTAAAAAAAAAAAAGAAAAATGATGAAGTATAGGATAATATGATATAGGACGTTAGTTGGAAATCATTTCCTTTTTTTAGCTAGGTAAGGAAAGTAGGAAAGGATGAAATTGAAAAGACATTCATGGTACAGGTCAAAGTCTAGCTTAAACTTAATTTAAACCAAGATGTGTTTAAAGTATGTTTGATTATTAAACCAATCAGGATCTGGTCGCGATTCACCTTTAGCTTATGATCATTTCAGGTTTTGTCAAAGCTATTTGGACAAGAACTAAATAAATTAATTATTATGAAACGAAATAAAATTAATCATTACGTAATGAAATAAAATTAATCATTCATTTTTAATAGATAATTAGATAAATTAGGTACATCTACAACAGCAAGACACGAGGTCATATCTCCAAAACACGAAAGGCTGGGTCATATCTCCAAAACACAGGGGTCGCATCCAGAACACACTGAAATATAAAATGGGCGGGGTCAAGTCCAGAAGGAGGTGATGTGAGATTGGAGGAAGAAAAGTGCAGCCATTTTTTTTGGGTGGGGGCATTGCAAGGTCATCATACCAATAACACATAACGTTAGCATTGTCATCTTTATACAGGTCAAGGGGTCAGACAAAACAAGGAGTAGGAGTTTACCTTTCACAGCCTTTATTCTACATGAAAAGGACGAGATTTTCGACTAGTGGAGAAGTGACATAATTCCCTTAGTCTGTGAAGAAAACAGGAAATAAAATCCTCCCCTGAATAGGTGGGGTGGTGTAGACCTTGGTGGACATGACATTATGAATCCATAAAGAATTGAGTTGTTGTTGGAGCGATTCAAGCACTTCCGACTAATTATGTATCCATATTGTAAAAGGGAATAGCTTAAAGGTAAATAATAATAAATAGTTTTAGAGTGGATTCTCAAGAATGCCATGAGATAATTATCTCTCGCCTTCACGTACTATTATTTTTTTTTTTTTTTTAAAGTTTCCATGTATTTATTATATTTCACAAATAAATATCTTCAACAAACAATGAGAGGTATACCCACCTTCAAAACATAAAAAATCTGTGCTGAAGGTGGGGAGAATTTTTTTTTTTTTACTACACAAGTGGTTTTAAAAATACTAGTTTCTATAATCTTTTAACTCAGGGAACGAGAATTTTTTTTAAATATATCAAAAAAAGAAAAAAAAAAAACACTAGTAAAAGCCCCATTTATTCGGGATTTTTCAATAAGGTCTGTTTCCTATATTTAAATGTAAGTATCAGAAAAGGAAAGATTTTTATTTAAAAGTAAAACAAGGTCTCATCTCTTTTCATTGGAAGCACTGACAATATGCTTCCAACATTGCCTCTTTGAGTTGCAATGCTGATTTGTTTAATAAGAAATTCGAATATTAATGTAAGTAATGCTCAAATTTACTTTGTCATGTTTTCATATCTAATATTTTTAGAAATATGGCTGTAAATAAGAAGTTCAGTACCTCACAATTATTAATTGTCTATTAAAAACCGAACTAAGAAAGCCTAGCCGGAGTAGTGTTAGAAATGCAACAGGGCAGTCGAAACCAGGAACCACCTCAGGCCACACGGAACGGGCCCGCCCTCAAATGACCTGCTTGACACGCCCCTGGTCCAACGAGAGCTTAAAATGGGCGCTCACATCCTCCCCTGTCGCTTTCTCGATTCGCAATCCGAGCCGACAATCTACGAAGATGTGCGAACAAGAACGAAGAAGCACGAACAAGAACGAAGGTGCACGAAGAGAGAGAGAGGCGGAAAGAGCCGAAACAGAAAGACAGAGCAGGTGGTGTTAGAGAGAAAGAGATAGTGAGTGCTAACAAAAAATAAGGCAGAATAGGTAGGTGTTATAAATTAGGGGCCAAATTATAAAACAGGATTAAAATAGAATACACCTTGTTTAAACTGCCGAGGTAAGACTGAAAAGTTCCTTTACTCCAGCAGTCAAACAGGTCTTATATATTTTATGGGAAAAAGATTAGTCAACACTATCTAAGTGGGCACTATCCCTCAACTTGCCTATAGTGTGCTGTGATTGGTTGAAAACTCAGAAAAGAGGGCGTGTCAGGTTTAGCTCAACTTTTATCCTGTTTCATAATATGGCCCTAAAGGGCAATGGTAGATAGGTGTTTGCAAAAAATAGTGATGAGACGAAAGAATACAGGATTTAAAAAAATAGGATAAAGAAAAAGAAGTGGATGGTAATTACAGAGTGGATCAGATGCATAGTTATTACTCAAAGGGATTTATGAGGTTTAAAAAAAAAAAAAAAAAAAACATGACAAAGAAAGAGTTCAAAGTGCAGGGTACAACATATTTTTTATGGATACGTAAGAAAACAAAAGAAAGAGAAAAGACAATAATTAAAGCTGAAGAATAAAAATTGACAAAGATAAGACCAAGTAACGATTTTTTAAAAATATTAACAGAAGAAAAAAAAAAAAAATCACGAGATTGAAAAAAAAGGGGAAAATGTTGAAAATAAAGAATATGCAACAAGAGTGCGAAGAGTAGTACTTAAAACAGAATAAAGATATTGACAAACATATGCAGTGGTTATAGAAAGAAAATAGAGAGAGAAAGAGAGGCATTTTAAGTATGAAAGGATCTCGAAAATAGACAAAGAATGCACAAATGCCAAAGAAAATATAAATCTAACAAAAATCACAAGTATATCAACCAACAAAAAATAACAAATTATAACGATGGTCAGTCTACAAAATAATCAATTTGGAATAGAATTTGGGAAATTTGGACTAGAAGGAAATTTCTTATCAAAAGGTCTGTCGGTAGATTTTTATTTTATTAATTCTTCAAAGAAAACAGTATGGTCGTATATGACCATGACCATACTGTTGAAGAACTACGTTCAACTCTAAACAGTACGAAGGGACTAGAAGGAAATTTCAGGGAAGAAAACAGCGGGGGAGGATAATAGAGAAGTACCACTGACATCATATAACATAGACGGAACCTTACCTATCACGAATTGAACAAATTTATGCGTCCAACTTTGAACAGCTGATGGTCCCTCTTTCAACAAATCCCGGCCTCTGATTGGTTCAATTTATTTGAATTTTTTGTTTACCTCATGCACTGGTGGATATCTAAACATCCTTAATTTTCACGTGAGATACCAAGTCTTATATTACTACATAATAAGTAGAAAATAAGGAAAGTAAAAGAGCAAACAAAGACAAAAATAACTAATATGTAAGTATGAAAAAAATAAAATATTATTTCAGAAGAATTAGGTAGTTTAGGTACCCACTCCTTCGCGAGAGAAAAATTACTACAACTCCGGCACTGATTTTGAAATCAGCTGATGGTCCCTACCGGACGCAAATATTGATACATCGGGTTCCCTCTATGTTATATGATATCAGTGAGAAGTACAGATGGAGGTGATTTCAGGGGAGAAAAACAGTGGCGGAGGGTAACAGAGAAGGCGGGATATGTACACAGAGGAGAGACAGAGGGGGGTGTTGAGCTTTCTCAGGTGGTGACACTTTCCGGAGTCGCCGCCACTGAAGTCAGGTGTTCCTCCTCTCTCCCTGTGAATCAACGGGGACACGTGTGCCAACCTCGCGGCACTCTGACGAGTGTTACGCGAAAAAAAAACGTCATTTGTCATGTCCCGGTAGCTCAGTGGTAAAAACCAAATAGAATCAATGGACATGAAAGGAGCCTAGACATTGGATCTGGGCGTCCATATAATCCTCTCACCACCGTGATAAAGGTATCTGTGCCTATCTCACGGACACGGAATTATTATTATAGTGGTCAAGGCGTCTCGCGTCTGTCTAGTAATCCAGAGGTCGCGGATTCGAAACCTAGCCGGGGCATGACAAGTTATCCTCACGTTTGGAATTTTCACCACATGCCACAGGATATAGGTCTTGCCCGATCGGACAGCATAAATGAGGTGATATTATTTCTTGAAATTGAGAAAGAATGGCATAAAATGACCTCTGTACTGACAAAGTAATGTGATAATACCAAGGCATGAACTTGGCCCGGATTACAAAACAACTGTAAGTATTAAATTAATTGTGTTGTATATATTTTTAGGTTTCTTTGTGCATTATTTCATTTTTTTTAATTTTTTTGTGTCAAATATATAAACTTATATTTTACACAATGAAAAAAAAAATTCTCTTATTTCTGCTGTCCGTATACGACTACTGAGTCCCATTGTTCCAGCAGAAAGCCCAAGACATATTATTATGTGATCTCAATTGAGAGGATAACTTGTCATGTCCCGGTTGGGTTTCGGACCCGCGACCTCTGAATTACCAGTCCGAAGCTTTGTCCACTGAGCTGCTGGGACATGGATTGTGAAGAAATGGGACAGAGAAATAGGGCGGGAAGTTTTAATCATTTTTGACAATTTGTTGATCGACCTGAAGCGTGCAACAGTCCCTTTGGGAAACTAATTGAGGAGCAAACACCGGAGATGGGGCAAAAAACAACGGGACAAAATAAGGCAAATTCACAGGTATATAAAAGAACCATAAAAAAATGAGAGTGCTTTTTTTGTTCTTCAAATATTTTTATATTTGACATCCAAATCAGGCGCGGCCGGTGCTAAGGAGCTGCAACACCCCAGACGAAAAAGAAAAAGGGAGGATTTTTTCAAGTCCTAGCTCCTACATAATAAAAATTATCTCACATTTCTAGGATCATTAATGCATAATTATTCTGATTCACATGGTAAAGAAACTCTTTAGGTACTGAGAGAGCGACTCTATAAATACCATTTTAGTCTGGCTTATGTGGCAGCACCCACAGAACGATTTCCCACGGGCCGGGCCTGATCCTAAAGTGAATTTATTATAAAAACAATTTTATATGTCTAGAATTCAAATTTTTAATTTAAAAAAAATCAAATCCAAGACATAAAGAAGTGTTTTGATAGTATATAAATGAGAGAAGAAAAATATTGTGCCTAAATATTAAGCGTTATACGACTCTAACCTTTTTTTTTGCATACACACGAAATAATACTATTGCATTTACGTGTATGATAGGTTATACCTACAATATTATGATAAAATATTACATCATACAGAGGGTCCTTAGCTCCAAATGAATGGACGCTCAGTACATTAAAATTTGAAAGAAGGATTTGAACACATAGCGAGTGCCAGGGATTTCGGAATCATCAAATGAAAAATAAATTTTTGCAACAAATAGGTAGTGCGAAAGGGAATTTGAGTGTCAAAAATATGTTCTTAATATTAATGGATCATTCAAATTAAGAACATATTTTGTGTTTTTAATGGATCATTAAAATTAAGATCATGTCAAAAACATTCCTCAAAAAATAGTGTTATGAACATTTAGTTAACATTCCACAGGCATGTTTGTGTTCAATATTTACCTGAGAACTGACGTCATAGAAAATGCCAATACCGCTTACCTATGAGTATCGACTTATTCCGAACCTGGCATTGGATTCAAGAAGCACTTTCTGGATTTAAGTAAATGTTGCAGTTTTTAAGAAGAAGAAGTCAGATAAATTCACCGGAACAGCGATCAATTCAGCACAGGAAATTGATATCAAAGTTTGTGTAAAACAGACTAAGGAAAAAAGGAACTATTCATAAAACTCTGCGGAGATCTCTGATGCTTGCACAAAAAAGATTATTACATTTATTTAATAGAGGAGTTATGAGTGGGTTGAAAAATAATACAAGTTAAAGTTGAAATAATTCATGGATACATAATTTAGAGCAATAGAAATTCTGATATCTTATCAAACAAACAAGAGTACGCCTCGTGAATCTGTGAGAACAAGAAACATTCTACCAGAGTTCAGTCAAATCTGGATATAATGAACTCGGAGATAATAGAAAACTCTGTATAATAGAGAAAATCTCAGGTCCCTGCGTTACCTTTTTATGTGTAATAGAGAACTGGTTATATTAGAAACCTCTAATAGAACTATTGGTCTGTCTCTCGGGTTCTATTATACCCAGGTTCGACTGTAATTAAATCCTACAAACAAGGAAGAGCCTGAAATGTTAAGTTACGCTCTGAAGACCGTCACTGGCGATTTACACAATCAGGAGGTCAAATTATGAAACAGGATTAAAGTTAAGATAAGCCAGACACGCCCTCAAGTCGGAGTTTCAACCAATCACAGCACACTATAGCCCGAGTTGAGGAACAGTCTGGCTTATCTAAACTCTAATTCTGTTTTATAATTTGTCCCTGGGTGTAACTGAACAATTGCATTTCAATAGACACACATTAAGTAATAAATGTGTAAATCTCTTTATTTAAAAAAACTCAACTTCTTAAAGCTAGAATATCTCTTCTATTGGCTCAGTGGAAAGTAAAGAGCCTAATACACTCGCACTGTTTCCTCGCTGAATGGCTAAGGATAACCTTTCAACCAGGAAACAACGCGCGCGTGGCTCTTTACTAGTAATAAATTGGCAGGCATTAAATAATTCCGGCTGTTTTCTCGAAACTTCTCTACTTTAGGGACTTATTACTAATACATTTACATTTCAATAATACATTTACATTTTATAGTAAGAATTTTTATTACCTTTATATTAAATCAACAAGATGACAACATTTAAAAGTAAAAGATTTCCTTAATCTAGACAGCATCTGGTAATGAGCCAAGGATGCTGGCCACTGGCCACATTGCCCCTCTGTATGTCCAGGAAAAAGAAAATCACCATATTATATTATATATTATATTATGTCAGAGTATATTATATAAATATATAATATATTCTGCACTATATAAACAACTAAACAACACTTACTCCTGTCTTATATTTAAATAAATAAAATATATAATAAATATATTATATATACGCTGCACTATATAACCAACACTTACTCCTGTCTTATATTTAAATAAATATATAACAATTATATTCTATATACTCTGCACTATATAAACAACACTTACTCCTGTCGATGTTCCGCTGGAGGTGGGAGGCTATGCGGTGTCTCGCGTCATTGTACTCCAGGTGGAGGCCGAGACGGAGGAGGGTGGGGTTCGCCTCCACCAGCTTGGTGATCTCCATCTCCATCTTGTTCCCGAGCACGGAGGATCTCTGAGGAGGAGGAGGAGGGAGGAGGCGGAAACCAGAATTGAAATAGGGGGAGAGGATTTTTTTTTTCTTTTTTATATTCTTATAAGAGTGGTGTTTTTAACTTTACATTCTTATTGATAAGAGTGTGGAGTTTTTAATACAGAATAAACCTGAATTGAAATAGGGGGTGAGGTGAGTTGAAAGAGCGGAGTTTTTAATACTAATTACCCTCAGAATAGACCAGAATTGGAATTAGGGGAGTGGATTTTTTTTCTTCTAAAAAGCATGGAGTTTCTTATACTATTACACTCAGAATAAACCAGAATTGCAATTAGGGGTGTTGGAGGTGAGGTGAAAACCAGAAATTAATTTAAGAGGATTTTTATTTATTTATTTAGGTATTCTTAAAAGAGTGGAGTTTTTAATACTAATTACACCCAGAATAAACCAGAATTGGAATTAGGTGTGTTGTCGCGAGGTGAAAACTAGAAATGAAATTAGGGGAGAGGATTTCTTTTCTTTTTCTTTCTTATAAGTAGGTGGCCTCAACGAGGACCCTGGCTATATCCTGCACCCCAGACCCTAGACCCTGGCACCTACAGCTAGATATAGACAATATTCAGGACTCCGTTGTGGCCGCTTACATTCAACAGCATGGTTAGATTATGTACATGTAATAATAATACGATATACAAGGTGGACCAAAAAAACGTTTACACCCGTTAATGGTAGATTACTGACGACATTTCCGGGCCGGATCTGCAATCCGTTTTTTTCGGATTCTCCTTCGTAACTGCACAAAGTAATTTTTTGCAACTTTCCGAAAAAGTCCGAGTTTGGCTTATTTTTCAGGTCAGTACTTTTTTCCTGTTTAAGATGAGTTGATTCTGAACAATTTTGCAGACAGCCAACAAAATTTCGATGTTTCTAGCTACACTACTTTGTTTTTTACGATTTGGTTTGTCATATTTTTTTACACCTGAACAGAAAAAAAACACCAAAAAAAACTTTTTTACTAAATAAAACACTCGACATTTGTCCGAACAAATTTTGGCACAGACATGGGCAAGTTTGATAAAAGTTGGCGGCCGCCCCGAGGATGCTAAAAAATAATTTTACGATTTTTTATCACGTGATCTTCTGGGAAAAATTATTAGATGTTTGCCAAAAACTCTTCAAAAATCCTAAGAGTTTTCTAGTTGTAGACTGTGTAAGGGCGTCTTGTGTTGTTTACAAAAATTGTTTACATTGCTTTTTTTGAATACCGCGGTCTCACATGCCTTCAACAGCCAGTTTAAGAAAATTCAAATGATAAATTTCTTGCTTCTCAGATTGTCAGTGGTGTTAGCTAGATGTGGTAGTGCTAAGAGTGTTAGTTGCATGACCGAGGTTCAATTCTCGACGGTCAATATTATTTTAATTATCAAAAAAATCTGATGGAATATTTTATTCATACCTGTATCTGACCTGTTGTAACACCAACAACTTATAAATTTTTTGGGGTTAATACCATCTGTAAATTGAGTTCTATCAGATACTATTGGTATCACAATACACATAATTATTATTCATGTAAGCCCCTGAGAGACTGCCTTGATAATGTAAGGATGGTTTTTCTTATGCTTCCCTACGAGAGAAAAAAAAACTAGCGAATTTTCCAAACGAAAATAGAGTTTATGAAATAAATCCAGGTAAATATGTAGGTAGGTTCTTCTAACATATTATAAACAATACTAATTAAATAACAAATATTTACCGATTGCCAACTCTTAATAGAAGTCTTGAAGAAAACAAGATTATATTTTGTAAAATTAATAAACTTTTGCAGTCTTTATTATGTTTTATACTATTTTGATATAGTAGTCACTGTGGCAGAGCGAGTTAGCGCGCTAGGCATTGCACACATGGTGACCTGGGTTCGATTCCCAGCGGGGGAGGATTTTTTCTGCTCTGTACTTGGATGTTCGGGGTCCACTCATACCTCGTGAGGAAAAATGAGTAGTTACTTGTATGAGTAACGTCCAGTGGCAGCATTACCAGAGTAAAAAGAAATTAATGTAATAGAATAATTCGAAATGTAAAGGAGGCTCTTAGTAATGCTGCGCTACCCACAAAAATTGTGAAGAGGCCTTGTGCTTCACCACAAAGAAATTCGTACATACATACATACTATTTTGATATAAACAAAAAGGTATTTAAAAAATCATTTTGTGTTAGTATGTTCAATGAGAAACGATTAGACGCGCACGATTAGCTCAGTGGTAAGCTAGTCCACCCGGTCCGAACGCCAGAGCCAGCAAAAAATTCATGACTACAAAATAAAAAAGACTGGTGCCATTTTTTATTTAGCCATAGTACACACTATGGATTCTCCTCACACAAATTTTTGAAACCAATGGTGACTTTGGTACCTTAGTTCTATCTAAGAACTGTAGAGTGGAGTTATTAATAGCTTTGCAGAGATAGTAAATTTGTCCGTAATCTGCTGTTTTTGGCATTGTGATGACACTGTGTTTTGATTAGTAAGCACTTATTGTGAACCAAGCCTTCTTACCTACGAGCTAATATTTCTCACATCCTCATTCTTGCCTCTCTCTCTCTCTTTCGCTCTCTATCTCTATCTCTCTCTCTCTCTCTCTCTCTCTCTCTCTCTCTCTCTCTCTCTCTCTCTCTCTCTCCCTCTCTCTCCCTTCTCAATTCCCTCAGAGGAGCTGTTGGAAGTGGCGTCCACCTTCCTGGATGCCTGGATGCATAAGTTAAACCTCTTGATCATGTTCCGTTGAATGTTGCGGAAGATTCCAGGTTTTTCTGTCAGGTCATCGAATGCCAACAGGATTCTTGCTACCAGATTCTGCTACTCTTGCGTCTCCACTGGTATTTCGTAAACTATGTTTTTCACGTGATTCCAAATGTTCCTGTTGGCAGCTCCATATGCTAAATGCGTGTCTGCCATTTCAGCATCCGAATAATAATAATTATGTAACTTGTACTTAAAAACTCAAGAAGTTAAAAGATAATATTTCACAGAATGCAGAAAAATATGCTTGAAAACTATCATCGAGAAACAAACAATCATTAATTTGACTGGCCTTTAATTAATTCCAAGGAAAATAATTATCAGACATAAATAGCTAATTACTCTTTGAGTACAAGACGACCCTACACGGTCAACACTTTTAAGATTTTGAACATCATTTTTTGAGACTTACCTGGTTCGTTTTCCCAGAAGATCACGTGATAAAAAATCGTAAAATTATTTTTTAGCATCCTTGGGTTGGCCGCCAACTTGTATCAAACTTGCCCATGTCTGTGCCAAAATTTGCTCGGGCAAATCTTGAGTGTTTCAAAGTGTAAAAAATTTACATGAGAATTTTTTTTCTATTCAGGTGTCAAAAAAGATGCCAAACCAAACCGTAAAAAACAAAGTAGTGTAGCTAGAAACATCGAAATTTTGTTGGCTTTCTGCAGAAATGTTCAAAATCAACTCATCTTAAACAGGAAAAAAGTTCTGACCTGAAGAATAAGCCAAAGTCGGACTTTTTCAGAAAGTTGCAAAAAATCACTTTGTGCAGTTATAAAGGCGAATCCGAAAAAACGGATTGCAGATTCGTCCTAGAAATGTCGTCAGTAATCTACCATTAACGGGTGTAAACGTTTTTTTGGTCCACCCTGTAGATCTCAATACTTAATTTGGATATCCGATCCAAGAATCCACGCACTGACTTCATTCAATAGTGTGAGTGGAAAAAGTGTTTATGTTACTTCTGAAACCAAGTGACGCGTATAGTCGGAACATAAATCGTCTTTTGCCTCTCCTGTAAAATTTGATAGTTGTAACATAGATCCTTTTTCGAGACATGCAGTTATTATTATAGATTGAGCTGTTAAGTTACCTGGTTGGAGGCTCTGAACTCTTCAATGACCCTCTGCACTAGCAGGGATTTGACAAGTCTCACGATACCCACAGGACTAATGTTGTTTGTCTCCAGGCTGGAAAACAATCAAGCAAAATTTAATTATACATAATAATGATAATTGTAATAAAACTCTTTAGTGGAAGGTAACCACCAGGCGAGGTTAATGCTCAAATCATTTTCTACCACCTACCCTCAGAGTCTTATTATTATGTGGTCACAAACTCAAATAAATGAGGAAAAATTCATGCATTGTGGGTGGGATTCGAACCAACGGATCCCTACATTAACAGACTAGCGCTGCTGTTGTAAAAAGTATGACTTCAACATTGGCAGTGATTAATTTTTTTACGGTAATTGTTCACCCGAAACCACTTTCGCATTACTTCAGGGCACTTTACCTTTACATCCATGCCATTTCGGAAACGGAAAACTGGGTTAGAATTTTCCGCTCCGGCTGGCATTTGAACCAGCAACCTCCGAGTCAGCAACCAATGCTCGTAACCACTGGGCCAGATTGCCTATGGTAATTTCTTCCAGACAACCTTATAGCTGTTACGTTTCAAAACACATATGGGTGGTGCGGAAGAGAATAAAAGGCATTATCACCACCCTTGGATCAGAGATTTTTTATTATTATTGTAAATTGTGATATATTCATTGTATAAAAATGTAAATGAAGTATCATCTAAATTGTTTAAAAATAAATAAATAAAAATTCAACTAATGAATGACAACTAATAAATAAAATCTGGTCACAATAATAAGGGCTAGGTGGAAGAGATTGCCGCTCTAGCCCTTATTATTATTTTTTTTTTTTCTCCATTTTTTTTTCTTCTTTAATTGAATAGGTATTATTAAATTGTAATTATCTGTTTATATGCATTTGTCCTTATAAATAAAGTGTAAAATAATAATAATAGGTAAAAATAATAATAATAGACCCACTAGGTTGCAGCGTTGATTGTATAGAGTTTCATCTGAAACCCTGCAACCAGGTCACATAATAATAATAATAATAATCAGTCTGGCTGTGGGACGTTAAACAGGGAGAAGACCAGTGTCCCGCTAGAGGACTATAAACAGAGAACAGACTAGCCAACCCTTACAAGCCAGGCTAGCTTGCAGTTTCCTAAGGGTTTAATGGCTTTTAAAGAAAAGTCCAAGTCCTCATGATGGTTGATCGTACATAGAAATATGTGGTTCAGGACCAGCCAACTTTAAAATAAAGTTGGCTGGAGACCATCACTCACTCCTCCAGCTGTAGCCAAGCTGGCTACAACAACAACAGCATAATAATAATAATTATGACCTCAGTCTCCCACTCACTTGATGACACGCAGTGTGCTACTCTTCTCCAGTGCATCGGCTAGCTTGAATGCAGTTTTGTCTGTGAGTCCAGTGTTGGCCAGAGATAGCACTTCTAGGTGTGTGTTGTCCAGCAGGGCTTTGAATAGCTGCTCTAGCTTCTCATCCGACAGATTCTGAAATTTAATTTAATTTAATTGTTATTTATGTCCTATTTTTACAATACATTATACATAAATTACATAATAAAACTTATAGCTAGGGTTTCTAAAATAACAATTATTTGAAAATATTACATTAAAACAAATACATAATTATATAGTGCAAAATTTAGTCACCAAGTTTTTAAAGAGCTGAAAAGAAATGGGGAAAAAATGGTAATTAATTTTCAATTTAACAGAGGGAGCAGAGAAATGAGTTGAAGGTGGTGGAGAGTGACAGGCTGTTCTGGTGTTTATTATAAATATCTAGCATTTTATTGAGGGGAGAATGTGAAGAAAAAGAATTTGATGGGATGTTAAAAAAAAATGGTCGAAAAAAAAAGAAATAGAATGGTTGTTACGTTATAGAAGAGGATAGTTGATAGATTATGCAATAAAATGCAGACTTCTAGATGTGTGTTGATAGGAGGTTTAACATAGTAAAACGAAAAATATAGTAAGAAAGCAAGCACCGGGAATTGAAACCAATTTTGAGAATTTTTCAGCAATTTGCTCCCACTTCCAAAATATTATAAATATATAATTATATAACATTTAAAATGAGCAGTAGTATAATAAAATTACCTCTCATAGTCTGTGGGTGCCAATGAGGTAGGGATAAGAGGGAAAGAGTATAATAATAATGATGATGATTTTCTGCCCCGGTAGTAAAGGAGACAGCTGTCTGTAGCTCAGTGGTAAAGGCGGCACCCTGTGAATCCAGAGGTCGCAGGTTCGAAACCCAGTCGGGACATGATAAGTTATCCTCCCATTTGGGATTTTTACCACATAATAATAATTATGTCTTGGGCTTACTGCTGGAATAATGGGACTTTAATAGTCCTGACTATGTACACCTACACATTGTACAATACAAATAATTATTACAAAAAATAAAAACAATAAAAAGGAAAAAAACAGATAAATTTACATACACACACATTAGTCCTAACTAAAGGGCGGGGTTATTTTGCCTATGGCAATCTCTTCCACCCAACCCTTTTTCCCCCTCCAGCTGTAGACAAGCTGGCTACAACAACAGCTTAGAGTCCAGGGGTCGGCAATTAATTAAATCCTGTTAGGGTCCGGATTAACATGAGAAAAATTTCCGCGGTCCGGATTAATAAGAACCATCAGTCTTTTGGAACTTTCTTACACCAAAACTCTTCTGTCGATACTGTCTCTTAGCACATTTTTAGGACTACCTCTTCTTGCAAATCAATTTTTTTTTAAAGAAAGAGAAAAAATTATTATTTTTTGAACCTAAAATTTTGTTCGCGCACCGGACAAATGAGCTTCGCGGTCCGGATTCGGACCGCGGTCCGCTGATTGCCGACCGAGGGCTTAGACTTACATTAATGTTGTTCCAGTTGAGTTCGATGAGTTTGCTGTCGTCCTCCTTGACTCGCCGGATAGACTCCTCCACGTCTGTCCTATTGGGCTCCTCCGGTGGGTACACCTTGGGCTGGGAAGCCTTGGTGATGCCGTCCCAGCCCAGACCCACCTGACCTTTGTTGAGGAGAGAGGCGTGGTACTGTTCCTGGTTCATCATCGAGTGGAACCCGAGGATAGCTGAGGATAAGAGAGAGATAAGATAAGATAGCCTTTAATTAATGGAGCATATTTTTACAATTGAACACAGTTTACAGAATTTACAGAAATGAAAAAAAAAACTCCTCAGCCATGGAGTTCATAAGCTGAAAGAAAACGGGTTAATATGTGTTATGCCCGCCCTACTCAGGCTGGCATATGTTGAGGAGAGATGCGTGGTACTGTTCCTGGTTCATCATGGAGTGGAACCCGAGGATAGCTGGGGACAGGAGAGAGAACAAGGGTTAATATGTGTTATGCCGGCCCTACTCAGGCTGGCAAATGTTGAGGAGAGATGCGTGGTACTGTTCAAGGTTCATCATCGAGTGGAACCCGAGGATAGCTGAGGATAGGAGAGAGAACAAGGGTTAATATGTGTTATGTCGGCCCTACTCAGGCTGGCATATGTTCAGGAGGGATGTGTGGTACTGTTCCTGGTTCATCATCGAGTGGAACCCGAGGATAGCTGGGGATAGGAGAGAGTTAAGATAAGATAGCCTTTAATTAATGGAGCATATTTTTACAATTTAACATAGTTTACAGAATTTACAGCAATGAAAAAAAAACTCCTCAGCCATGGAGTTCATGAGCTCAAAAAAACATTATTTTTTTAGGAGAGAGAACAAGGGTTAATATGTGTTATGCCGGCCCTACTCAGGCTGGTATATGTTGAGGAGGGATGCGTGGTACTGTTCCTGGTTCATCATCGAGTGGAACCCGAGGATAGGAGGGGACAGGAGAGAGAACAAGGGTTAATAAATATCTGTTATGCTTATGCCGGAATTGCCGGACCAACTCAGGCTGGCCTTTGTTCAAGAGGAACGCGAGGTACTGTTCCTCATTCCCATCAGAGAAACTTGGATATGACAGAGAACCCTGGAGATAATTCGGAACCCTTGTGTTTTCTTATATGCAGGTTCGACTGGATATTTTCTACGGCCCTACTCAGACTGGCCTTTATTGAGGAGGAACGAGAGGTACTGCTCCTGGTTTATTATCGAGTGGAACCCAAGAATAGCAGATGGAATTTGATTATTTTAATTGAATTTAGAAACATTATTTACCTACATCGATAACAAATACACCATTACACAGCTGAAGTTGAGTTACAAGTTATGCTATCACAGAACAAGGGTTAATGTATGTCATGTCATTCATATGTCCGGAAAATTCTATGGGTCAGAGTAGTAGCAATGAGTTATCCAGCTCTGCCTAAGCCTAACTGATGAGTTCAAAGCGATCGTCTTCAGCTGCCTGAGGGTTATTCCATATGAAAACTGTATTGATGAAAAGTGGGCCCCTTGAATAAAAAGATATATAGTTATAATTATAATAATAAGAACACTCTTTAGTGGAAGGAAACCACCAGGCGAGGTTAATGCTCAAAACATTTTCTACCACCTAACCCTCAGAATCTTATTACTATGGAATGTTGTGTGATCTTTACACCAGTTTATTCCTCACGAGATATGAGTGGACCTCGATTATGCAATTATAATGTTTACGCGGCTGGGATTCGAACCAACGGATCCCTACGCTACCAGGATTACCAGACTAGCGCGTTCACCAGTTGACTACCAGTGCACAGTTTCAATTTACCTCTATTGTAAGAGGATCTCACCTGCTAGATCTATGATTTCGTCCTGACTGGCTGTGTTCAACGCCTCTTCAAACTCGTCTCCCAGGTCAATGGCTATTTGTTCATCCACCTCCTTCTGTTTTGGGTTTTCGGGGGGTATCCACTGGAGAGAAAGCGATAAATATTAGTCATTGCATTTCCAGCCCTACTCAGGCTTCAGTCAATAATACCCTAATCCCAAAAAGGAGTATTTATTTTTTCTAAACACCAAGAGGATATAAAATATAAACAATCAAATCAATATTGTTATTTTATCACAATTTTAGTGGGTAGCGCTGAATCATAGGGCTTTTCCATATCTTCAATATCCAAAATATCTTACTTTGCCTATAATTCCGCCACTGGTTGCTACTTAAAATGAAGCAACTACTCATTATTTCCTCACGAGGTATGAGTGAATACCAAACAGCCAAGTACAGAGCAGAAAAATTGCAGCCCCACTGGGAATCGAACCCAGGTCACCGTGCATACATAATCCAGAGTGCTAACTCACTCGGGCATGGTGACTTCTTTTTCTTCTTTTTTTGTCTTATCCCGCTCAAGCAGGGTCGACGTTGTTCAACCTCATGGTTGAGGTTGGTTGGTTGGCACATTTTTTTTTTTTTTTTACGGCTGGATGCTCTTCCTAACGCCAACGATTCTATTTGACCTAATGTCCTGGATTAGGATGGGGATTTTACCCTCCATTCACTGGGAATCGTACCAGCTACCCACATTAACCTAACCAGCCTGGGTAGGGCTGGAAATGCCAGCCTCCCATGTACGGAGGAACAGAATTTTCTGTGTGAAAAGTTTGCTCCGAACGGGGATCGAACTCAGGATCTCTGGACTACGGGCAGTAGTCACAACTATTACGCCACGGAGGCTGGCTCGCCACGAAGGTGACTATTCAATCAAAACAACAGGTTTTATATAAGTTTTATTAACATTATTGTTTTCAGACTCACCTTTTTGCCCCGGATAGTGCCGGGTACGTAGGGTTTCAGCTCTGGCTGGTCCGGGGTCTCCAGTGCCTGCTTGTTGATGTGCTGGATGAGTTTCTTGCGGTTCAGAGGCCCCGTAGGACTCTTCTCACACTCGTAGCTGCACCTCTGATCTGGCGGGAGCAAACTGTCCTGTGAGGATAGAGAGTCATAAAATATATATATTAATATTAAACACATTGTCTGTTTTGGTAGCTCGGTGGTCAAGGCGTCTGACTGGTAATTCAGAGGTCGCGGGTTCAAAAACCTGCCGGGACATGATAAGTTACCCTCCCATTTGGGATTTTGACCACATAATAATACGTCTTGGGCTGGAATAATGGGACTCAATAGTCCTTATCAGGCGATATTATTATTATTGAGATTGTTATACATATTAATAAATAACACTATTCAGTGAAAGGTAACCACCAGGTGAGGTTAATGCTCAAAGCATTTTCTACCAATTAACCCTCAGAGTCTTATTATTTAAGTACGACTTTTATTGCATTACAAACACACAAAAATAGATAGATGGTGACAAATGTCGCGTCACTTGATTTAAAGGTAGACTCACTTTGTTGCTCTTTGTTCACTTTTTTTTTTTAACTCTTTGACTGCCAGAGCTAATCTTGACATGTTTCCTACCCGGCCAACACTTCCCCACATGTACACTTCCCCACCGGCCAAATGTAATCTAGTCTGACACAACTCGAGTTGTGCCGTGGCCCTGGAGGTATGTGTTTTGTAAATTTGCTTCCTCACAGGCCATGGCACAATAGATTTAAAAACAGTTCTGGAATCCTCAAGACACAGGCTTTCTGGATATACTTAAAAGAAATCTGTACCTTAAGATTGCATTTTCAGCACAACTCGAGTTGTGCCATGGCCGGGGGAGGAAAGTGTACTGGCACAACTCGAGTTGTGCCATGGCAGTCAAAGATTAAATAGGTATATAGAATAATAAAATTGTAGTACATATGTTCATCTATTCAGCCCTATAAAGAAAAAGCCCAAGATCTCATTATGGTTGATCATACATAGAAATATGTGCTTCAGGACAAACTAACTTTTCAACTAAAGTTTGATAGAGACCATCTCTCCTCCAGTTGTAGCCAAGCTGGCTACAACAACAACATCAATTCAACCAGAAAAAAATAATTTACTTACATCTGGGTCAACTTCTTTGGCCAAAATGCTGATTTCTTCCGCTGAGAGCTGTGACAGTAGAGATTCCACATCTATTTCATCATACTCGCTTACATCCTTTCCGTATAGCTTTGCCGGCGTGGACATTGTGCTTGTGGTTGTTTTTGACGAAGTCTGGAAAAAAAGAAGAGTAAGGAAAAATATTAATAAATAATAATAATAATATCGCCTTATTTATACTGCCCGATTAAGACTCTTAGAGTCCCATTATTCCAGCAGTAAGCCCAAGACATATTATTATGTGGTAAAAATCCCAAATGGGAGGATAACTTGTCATGTCCCGGCTGGGTTTCGAACCCACGACATCTGGATTCTCTGGATTCGCAGAGTGCCGCCTTTACCACTGAGCTACCGGGACAGACTAATAATACCTAATAATACCAAATAATACCTAATAGATATGATAATTTTTTATCATAACTACAGAACAATGTTTATTTTTTTATTAACAAGTTGAAAAGAGACAAGGTGAGAGGTATTGCACCGGAGAAAATCAAATACCTCAGCTGAGGTGTGAAGAATGCCCTATACAAAGAAAGATATAAAAAAACTACACATAAAGTATGTGAAAAAAGATAAAAAAGTGAAGAAAAAAAAAAAATACCCTGGAATCAGATATTTTTTTATAGACTTGTCAATTCTAGAGCTAGATTAAAAAAAAAAAAAATGTTAATAATTGATTTGTTATACTAAGTGCAGTCAGTATCTCTAAATATACATAATATAATACTATTGCCTCTCTCTAGGTACTTAGCACTCATATATATTACTAGCCGTTTGCCCGTGCTTTGCAACGGGACTAAATTTCAAATTTACTAAGGCATGGCCGTACTGCTGGACAGCAATGCTTTTTTGAACTTTTTATAATTTTTCTGGACAAAGCGATAATGGTTTTGGGGGGGTCAATTCTGAGACATTTTTCGCTATCTCTTACCGTTTTGGCTAAACAACTCCGGACAAACAAACAAACATAGGTAGGTAGGTAGGTAGGTAGGTAGGTAGGTAGTCCTTTTTTCTGTTTTATATATAGAGATGTTGGATAAAGTACCTATGTATGTAATATTAAATGTGGTTACACCCATTATTTGATGTACACAGAATAATAATTTACCTAACTACCAAATGACCCTGCCAGTAAGACTTTAGCAATGAAATATTGATAGATGGGTACCTACAACCTATCTAATCAAGGGATACTAACATTGAAAATAGAATTAGTAGACCATGCCACAGGCAATGAACTTCAAGACCATTTCATAGCAATAGGATACATGGTTCTCAAGATTTGTTCAAGCAAGTATCAACTTAATAGGTATTATGTTATGAAAATAAGGGGAAATAATAATAATTGTTATATTTTTTTTAAATCCAACGTAAACAAAAATTCAATCTTCATCTGTAGCCAGAGTCACTGGCATGTTGAATGCATCAGTTCTCATTTTGTCACTGAAGTAAAGCAATGTCCAGTGAGGTTAGGATTGAGATAGGTGACCATTCAAATTTGAACCCTTATGATGCTGCCCATTTCAGGCCCAACTCAAGCTGGGTGAGCTTAATTTGAGTAGCTGGTTTGTAAGTTTCCAGCAAATGGAGTATACTCGATTTCTAAACAATAACCTCACTTTGGTGAAAGTCGATGAGACAACTTGGATGGGATAAGGGTGGAAGCCCGGGCACCAGTGGCAACACCAAGTCCAGTAAGGTTTGTTCTCTGAGGTACCTAACTACCAGATCCATACATTAGTAGTCACATGGTTAAGACACTAGTCTGGTATTTTAGGTAGCGTAGAGATTCATTGGTTCAAAACCCACTGATGTATGAATTTTTCCTCATTAATTTGAGTATTAGACGATTAGACCACATAATAATTGACTCTGAGGGTTAGGTCATAGAAAGAAAATATCAGCATTAACATTGCCTGGTGGTTAGCTGCTACTAAAGGTATTATTATTATTATTACCTACATGTCTTTAATAATAAATGAAAACACAAGCATGTTGGTGTTTCCTCCATTGTCCATCAAGTTCATATAGACATGATGTTGACAAGGTTATAATCTAGTTCAAGGACTTCAATGAGTAGAATTCTGTAGAGAAAAGAAGATTGGTTATCCTTTCACTATTCAGGACTATCTGTTGGCTTGTTGTTGATGCATAATGAGATCACTCCCCAAGCTTAGCTCTGATATAACTTGTGATTATGTAAGGCACAAGATTTATTTGTTAGGAATGGAAGGATATAAGATGTGCAGGAAAAGATCACTCCCTAAGCTTAGCTCTGATATAACTTATGATTATGTAAGGCACAAGACTTATTTGTTATGAATGCAAGGATGTATGAAATGCAGGAAAACAACCTGAGAACAATAACAACAAAAACAGTAATTTATTATAATATGAGATGTTATTGTTACTCTGGGCAAATGTTTCAAATGTATACAAACACCCTAAACATTTTTCCAGCCAGCTCGGAGACTCAGTTAATTTAGGACTAACCGTATTCATTTTTCAACCAATAAAAGACAAGAATTATGTTTGTCATGTTACATTTCAAAACACATAATAAAATTCAACAAGGCACAGTATTTTAAAGATACACTAAGTTATGTGTTACACATCAACCTGATTCCATGTAAGGTGTTCTTGGAGGAAAGAAAAATGTGAACTACTTATGGATTTTTTTTTTTTTTTTTTTCCATCAACATAAAAAATATGGAGAAAGTGAAACTATAGGGAAGGATATAAAATAAAAGGTACATTTTCAGAACACATACCTCAGAGTTAAAATAAAAATTTCATCAAATTATGAGGAAGTTGATTTTTAATTAGGTCTACATGGGTACTTGACCAATAAGATAATACAATACAATTCTGAGATAGTAGGAAGCTAGCAGTTATGGATTTGTTTAATTTATAAAATACAATGAAACCTTTCTTATTTCCAGACATTGAATAACCTGTTTCTTTATAGGAATGAGATTTTTCTTAAGTGATAACTGATAAATTTCCAAAATTTTCAAAATATAAATTATAGAATAATATCACTCTATTTATAATGTCTGACTGGAACCAATAAGTCTCTTTATTGCAGCAGTAAGTCCAAGATAAATCATGTGATCATAATAACATAATCTAACAACAACAATAATTTGGAAGGATAACTTTACATGTCCCTGCTAGGTTTCAAACTTTAGTCCTAAAGATTATCCAACTGACATCTTGAACACTAAACTACCAGGGCAACTAGGTAAACAAGTTTCCTAGTCAATAGGGAAGTTATTTTTTGAGGCAACATAATTATCAAATTATTGAGAACCCAATGAAAAATATGAAAATTTTCTCTTATGCATCCATGCAATAAAACTTGAAGGGATGATTCAATTTCTATGTAATTGGTCAATGTGATCTTTAAAAAAAAAAATCATGACTCTCAAAATTGAATGTGTAAAAATAAAGCTATTGAAATTCAAAGGAATGAATACAAGCAGCAGTACAATTGAAATAGTGAAGTCAAAATGAAATCTGAAAACAGCTTGACAGCACTAGATAAGCCCAATGTAAATTTTGAACCCCATGAATTGAGGCATTGAATGAAAAGTCTAAATATTTGGTGTGGATTTTAAATGTGATTAAATAATTTGATTCCACATTTCACAGATCCACAAGAAGTGAATAATTAAATATTTCCAACACACACAAGAAACCTTCAACATTACAAACTTTCAAGGATTTTTGTCATATTTTATTGATTTTCACTTCATCATCACTACTCCGTAAGGAGCTTTATTTATTTTATTATTATACCTACAATGATTAATTCCAAAACCAAACTTTAGAATGAAAGTGAATTTCTACAGCTCTCTACCCTGGATTTAAAAAGGCAATCAAATGATTGAGTACTGCAGAGAGCTGTGAGATTTTGATAAACAAATTTCTCTTCACTGAGGTTCAAGTCAACTTTGATGTTTTTATGAAAAAAACATTTTTCAGATATGAGTAACACCTCCTGAATTTTACGAATGAAATCTTATTTTTTCAATCGTTAAATAAGATATTTTTTTTCATTTGATGATAGCTAGCTGATAAGCAACTGTTCAATTATATTATGCTAATTAATATCCTGAAAAGAGTAACGCCCTTTTCAACCTAAATTTTATTCTAAGCAAGGAAAGCTAAGAAAAACATTGAAAGGTAATATTTTACATGAAATTCGAAAAACACATTACAACTTACACTTCTTTATCGTTTTATTTATTCAAACACTTTAATAAATAATTAATTTATTACTTAAAACTAGAAGGAAAAACACACACAAAAGTTCAAATTTTAGAAAAAATATAATTCACGAAACAAACCTCTCGCCTCTCGGACTCGGACTCGGATGCACGAACCGTCACAAAATCAAAACAGAAATGACTAATCGGCAGTGTTGCCAGCTCTTCGTTAGAAAATAGTCAGGTTCAATTACTGTACGCCAGTATTTTATGAAAATACCGTACAGCATTGACTGATATTATTTTAAAATAACAATAACCATGAGCCAGAAAAAAGATGAATAACCATAGATTTAGAAACTAAATAATGAACTCGGGTCGCGAACTAAAGCACCGTTTCTGCTTAGGAAATACCAAAAAATCTTTAGAGAAGATGGTGGACAGAGAGTGGTGTCCGCCATTTTCTATTAAGGAACATCGCGCTTAAGCCTGCTTCACATTATCTATTTTATTTTTCACTGGTCCATGTATTGGGATCATGTCCCTTCGGTCATCTCACCCGAACCGCTCAACTATAAGGGTGGTATGCAGAGTCCTCACTGTAGGGATGCCTGGGTCATTTGTCCCTTCAGCTGATTTTGTTGTGCAGAGACGTTTGTTTAAAGCGTCTGTGCGCATGTGCAATCAGATGTTTCTTTAATAAATAATTGTCAAGGTCGAAGTATTCCCTATAGCAAGCTCGGGACCACCCTACAGTGAACCCTATAGGGATTACAAAATCGTCTGCATACCAGCCTAAATGTAAGCTTTTTTTTTTACTGTTTTTCACTTGTATAATAATTGTAACTATGTATAAAGAGGTCTTGGACCCGTAATTATACGTCCGTTCTGCGGATTATTATTGTAATTCTGTTCGTTTCTTGATTGCTAATGAACTCAAGAAACAATATGAAGTCCCCGAGGATATAACGAGCATTGCAACAGAAGGATCTTCTCACAGAATTGACATTTTTGCCATTGATTTGATTTTATTCTTTATTTAGTACAATTTTGATTTACATAAAATTATGACACCTCCTAAGATAATAAATTCTACCTTATTAATAGGAAAGAGAAGAGAACTAAGTACTTTTTATAGATCAAACAAGCCGAGCTCAGTAACTTGATCGATAAGACGGCGGACTTGTAACCTGGAGGTCGGTGGTTCAAGTCCCGGTTTCATCGTAGATTTAGTGAAGCGAGTTTGAGCGACATTAAACCCAATTTAAAAAAATATAATGGTAGGGATTTTAGTACTGAAATATTTACTCACAGGATAGAGGACCCCGGACATCCAAAGAATAGAGAGAAAAAATCTACACAGCTTGGATAAGAAACCAGTAGAACGATCCAAAAACACTTTCTACCCTCCGAATCTCCCTCAGCTGTCACACAACGCACTCTGATGGGTTCATTTGAACCCAATAACCAATCAGAGTGCGTTGTGTTGAAACGGAATTGAACAGTTGAAACGGAGATTCGGAGAGTAGAAAGTGCTTTTGGAACGGGCCACATGTCACCATGCATGCAACCGTAGTGGATTCTAGAAAAAAAAAAACAATAATAAATTAATGTGAGAAAAAATCCCTTTTAATTGAATTTGTAGTATCTGTAAAAGTACTAGTGGCAACGCTGTACTCTAATCACTGATTTTTTTTTTATTATTTTTGTTGTTCAATGCAGCAGTCATTGCAGGACAAATTTAGTTCCAGAACAGCTAATAGTCAAGCTAACTTGAATATCTACACTATCTACAGAGTAGTGATAGTACCTATATTTTTCGGTAGATTCCATCAGGATTCAGTAGGACTTTACAAGCCGGGCTAGCTAGTAGTTACCTTAGGGTTTTCTGGCGTATAAAGAAAAAGTCCTAGTCCTCATGATAGTTGATCGCACATAACAATCATTATGTGGTTCAGGACGAGCCAACTTTTAAATAAAGTTGGCTGGAGACCATCATTCCTCCTCTTGCTGAAGCCAAGCTGGCTACAACAATATCAATGTCTTACTAGAGGACTACAAACAGAGAGCAGAGTCACTCGTTAGGGTTGCAGATTTCCAAGGGCTAATTGGTTGTAAAAAAGTCGTTGAAAAAAAGTCCAAGTTAGTTGATCGTACATAAAGAATGTGTGCAATCAACAGAATAAAAGAATTTTTTTGAACATGGTGTTTATATTAGACATCCTAATGTGAATATTTTGAAACACTTTTAGGTAGGTATAGGTAATGTCTAGGGTTTGAATCAATTGAATCCTATATTTGAATCCTAGACATTTTTTTCTTCATTTTTTAAGATGGATGTTTCACTGCCTTTTTTTATTTCGAAGCCATGAAACAGGAGCTACTGTAGACGCTTGTGGTCTGTGTTGCAGCCTGCCCATCCCGTAGTATGCCTCCCCTCTGATGGGCGAGAAGTGACACATGCAATACTTCGCATTTAGGTGCTGGGTCAACACGAGCGCACCGGAAGATGTCCCTTACAAAGAACTGTAACCAAATTATGAATACAATTTTTTGTCGGCACGGGGGTTCGAACCCGGGACCTTCCTCATGGCAAGCGAGTGCTTCATCACTGAGACATATAAAATTGTTTCAAAATAGAATAGACGAAAGAATAAAATCGAAATGAATTCAAACGATCTTCCTAGTTGAAAATAGATCTCACGTTGTTGTACGTTGACATTTCTTGCATGGCGTACTTTAACCTCGTTAAAAAGCATTCTGCTCCGATCGAGTTCAAAGGTCAGACTACGCGAGTGTCGAAACACGAACTTCGAGATTATGGAATAGGTACGTAGTGATCCAGCCAATGTTGAAACCTAACCACCTACAGGTAGGTACCTACAGTGTAAAAAAAAAAAAAAAAATGTGGTCTACTGCCTGTAGTCCAGAGATCCCGAGTTCGATCCCCGGCTGGAAAAGACTTTTCGAAGAAAACTCTGTTCCCTCCAAACACGTGAGGCTGGCATTTTCCGGCCCTATCCAGGCTGGGTGAGGTTAATGTTGGGAGCTGGTAAGATTCCCAGCAAATGGAGGGTAACACCCCCGTCCTGCTATAAGGACGTTAAAACCACATAGAATCGTCGGCGTTACGAAGGGCATCCAGCCATAAAAAAACGTGCTCCACCCTACTACCAACCTCAACCATGAGGTTGAACAATGCCGACCCCAATAGCAACATAAGCTAAATATGGGATAAAGGCAAGGGAGAAATATAATAATTTATTATAATAATCTAGCGAAAATCATAATAATAACACTCTTCAGTGGTAGATTACCACCAGGTGAGTTTAATTCTCAAAATATTTTCTACCACCTAACCATTAGAGTCTTCTTTTTATACAGGGTGGTCCAGAAAGTTTGCACCAAAATGATAGGGGTAATAAAAGAGACCATTTCCAACAAAAATATTCCCGGACATTTTCCTTTATTTTTTGTCATTTTCAAAATGGCGGCCAAACGTGTGTTTTTCAAATATTCCGACTTTGGTTGGCTTTTGATTTTTTTATTTATTTCTGTACCACCTAGAAAAAAACGGATTGTATTTTTGAATTGAAAATAAAATTTTAATTAAAATAAGTTAAATTAACCCGTTCAATGTTTTAATGATCATGCTCATTTAGGCTGTCAACGTTCTGAACGCACATATTTGAAAAACACACGTTTTGGCCGCCATTTTGAAAACGACGAAAAATAAAGGAAAATGTCCGGGAACATTTTTGTTCGAAATGGACTCTTTTATTACCCCTATCATTTTGGTGCAAACTTTCTGGACCACCCTGTATATTGCACCAATCGTAGTATACAAGAATGTTTTATTTTATACAAGAAAAAAAAAATTAAATGAGAAAATAATGTACCTTGCTTGAAAACCACAAAAGTAGTATGTAAAATATAGGATTATACGAGTATGTAGCTGTATCTAGCGTTAGCGTAAACCACAAGCTATATCTTACCTAGGACAGAACCACGAATTTCAATAACGTACCTATCAAGTACCTACCTACCTGGTCCAAATTCAATGAGACCAAGAGCCCAAGTACGCGAAAGAGTGAAAGTAAAAGTAAATAAATGTCAGATCAATTTATAAGGTAGAATATACAGGTACAGTGAAAGGGTATAATTATGTAAAAAAAAAAACAAAGCCTGATCACGGGTGGTGATAATGCCTATGGCATTCTCTTCCACGCCACCCGTGATAACACGTACCTACTTACAATACTTTTTATTATTATTATTATTATTATTACATATACTTATTTATTTTATTATTATAATTATTACGTGTTGTGTTTAATAATTCCAGCTGCTGAAAACTAGATCTAGAGTAAGGTAGGTACAGCATTTGAATAAAATATTAATAATGAAAAGATATTTTAATTGAATGATTATGGTCACAGATAGATATTCATAGTTATCATATTTGTGTTAATCACTTTCGTGATATCACAACTACTCGAACTCGCTTTACTAAATTTACGCTGAAACCGGGACTTGAACCACCGATCTCCAGGTTACAAGTCCGCCGCCTTATCGATCAAGCTACTGAGTTCGGTTGGTCACAGATAGGTAGGTGGCAAAAGAGCCGAATAATTTTATAAGGGCTAAAAATGTACGTACTGAACGGGTGTCTTGTAATCCGGGGCGAAGTTAATGCCCTAGGCAATCTCTGCCACTTAACCCCGCTTTTGTAATGTATCGCACAGTTCCGGGATCTCGGAGGATAGGTTTTTAGTGGGTAAAACTCCCACACCCCAGGGAGTGAGGTGGCTGGCTGTCTTTAGAATTTTTTTCTATCTTCACAAAAAAACCCCCCGCTATTGGAATCAGAGGTCTGGGTTCGATTCCCATCTTTTTGTCAAAAAGTGTCTTTAAATGTCTAATACTCAGTATATAATCGGTATAAACAGAAAAGTGAGAAGTTGTATTATATGTACATGAATATCTGAACAATCTGAACATACCTCGACAGCTGTTTCGAGCTTATTTGCTCTCATCAGCAGGTAATAGTTCCGAATATCCATGCCATCAACTAAATACTACATATAATAATTTGACATTTAAAATAACTCTTCTTGTACTTTTCCTTTCGAGCAGTCTCTGTGTCGCAAGTCGCATAACATCGTATGTATGTTTAGTGACACTGCATAGGTGTTAGTTGCCAAGAACTGCCAACAAGTCAAGAGATTAAAGAATCTGGAGTGTATAAAATCTGAGATGTCTTTGCATCGCATAAAATCTGAGATGTCTTTGCATCGTGTGCGGAGACCCCTTCCTTTTTTTTGTGCATTAGAATTTAGATGAGTGTCATGAACGCCTCTGATAAATTATAAAATGATCCGTTTGAGTGTATTTTTTTTTTTTTTTTTTTTTTTTCGGTAGAAACTTCCCCGCGAAAGATATTCTTTTTTAAAAAAATGGGTAACATCGCTTTCAACTGCATGGTTATATTGGTTATACACGTCGGGAGTGTTACCCTTCATTCGCAGGAAACTCACAAACTGGCTACCCACGCCTGACCCAGCTTCAGTTGGGCCGGAATGCCACCATCACTAAGTCTTCACCTCGCTGGACGTTGCTTAACTTCGGTGATCCTACGAGAACCGGTGCATTCAACGCGCCATCGACGCTGGCAATGTGAAATAGTGCACTGGTAGTCAAAGTGGTTAACGCGCTAGTCTAGTAATCCAGGTAGCGTAGGGATCCGTTGGTTCGAATTCCACGCAGTGCATGAATTTTTCCTCATTAATTTGAGATTGTTAGCACATAATAATAAGACTCTGACGGTTAGGTGGTAGAAAATGCTTTGAACATTAACCTCGCCTGGTGGTTACCTTTCACTAAAGAGTGTTATTATATTAAAATATCTGTGATCATACCAAAATCTCTCCTCAAGATTTGGCGAATTGTTATGATCTTACAGGAACAAGACTTACCTGAAAAACTAAATACTTTCAACTTCTTCGGTAGAACAAAATAACGCTCGAGTTACCTTCACTTGAGTCTAGGAGTTTCTATCCATTATCTACCTGTTACCTACCATTAGGCGCAATTACGTTCCGTTTTATTTTACGTCCAAATTGTTGGAACATTACATTCGAATGGCAATTCCACGAATCTGAAATATCAGTGGTACTTTATCTCAAGACTGTGTAATAGTTTACGTGGTCTTTTAGTGTAGAGGCAGGCGCGGCCGGTGCTAAGGAGCTGCGGAACTGCAGAACCCCCAGACACAAAAGAAAACAAGTCCTAGCTCGTACACAATGAAAATCATCACACATAGATTAATTAATCCATAATTATTATGATTTGCATGGTAAAAAAACTCAAACTCTTCAGATACTGAAAGAGCGACTCTATAAATCCCATTATAGTCCGGTTTATGTGGCAGCACCCCCGAATCATTTTCTCACCGGCCGCGCCTGGTCTAGAGGTGAGCTATATATTAGGTAGAGGCAGCTACAACTCTGGGTGTAAGTTGTAAGTAGCTTTCAGTCACTATTAGTCTGGCTGGGGGAGTATAAACAGGGAGTAGACCAGTATTCTGGCTGGTGGACTATAAACAGGGAGTAGACCAGCAGTCTAGCTGGGGGACTATAAAAAGGGAGTAGACCAGTAGTCTGGCTAGGGGACTACAAACAGGGAGTAGATCAGTAGACCAGCAGTCTGGCTGGGGGACTATAAACAGGGAGTAGACCAGCAGTCTGGCTGGTTGACTATAAACAAGGAGTAGACCAGCATTGGCTTGGTTCTGGGGGCCCTTGTCAATTATTAGCCTCCTTGTAAAGACAGTGGTAGAAGTGAGTCATTCCTCCACTGTCTGGCTACCATCGCGTTCACGATGACGCTACCCTAATATGATGATGATTAGTGGTAGTAGTGGTTCAAGGCGGCTCGGCGGACTTGTAACCTGGAGGTCGGTGGTTCAAGTCCCGGTTTCAGCGTAGTAATTGCCAGCCTCCGTGACGTAACGGTTGTGACTACTGCCCGTAGTCCAAAGATCCTGAGTTCGATTCCCGGTTGGAGCAGACTTTCCACACAGAAAATTCTGTTCCCTCCGAAAATGTGATGCTGGCAATTCCGGCCCTACCCAGGCTGTGGGGTAGGTTAATGTGGGTAGCTGGTACGATTTCCAGCGAATGGAGGGTAAAACCCCCGTACTGTCTACCTCAAGTCAGGACGTTAAAACCAAATAGAATTAATGGACATGAAAGGAGCCTAGACATTGGATTTGGGCTTCCATATAATCCTCTCACCACCTTGATTTAGGTATAAATACCTATCTCACGGACACTTAATTATTATTATTATTATTCATAGTTAATAATTTTTACTGAGCCGGTTCGTTTTTGTAAGATTTATCTTCTTCCACATTTAAATTTAGAGGATCTTATCTCTCTACATGTGCTTCCAGCTCTGTCAGACTCCGTCGAGAGCGCTGATTCCCTTCTTAACCTGAAAACAATTAAACTATAGGTAATTAGGTATATACTTATTGTTTAACACACCAAGGAATCAGCGCGAACGACCTGTCAACAGACAACTGACAGAGTTCAAGCGCCTAAATCGAAAAAGACGTCAAATTTCGTTCAAAACACCCAATCAGAATACAGTTGAAAGTTACTACTTCCGTCTTCTGACGTTACAGTACAATATACATATTACGATAACAGATAACAAACCTATATCTTTGTGGCCATTCTAATCTCTAATGGATATAAAAGGTAATAGTTCAGCCGTAATTACCGCCATACTCTCTTCCTCGCCTATTGCACAAGAGTTCAGACAGCGCCTCTTCTAATTCTCGTGACGCTGGCTTTTCCCGGCCCCACTCAGGCTGGGTGAGGTCAATGTGAGTAGCAGGTTTGTGAGTTTCCTGCGAATGGAGGGTAAAACCCCCGTCGTGATATGACCATGGCAGTTGAAAGCGACGTTAAACCCCACTTAAAAAATAAATAAATAAATAATAATCTTTCACTCGCACCACCAGGTGTTAAGCTAATTTGTAATGTGCCTCTAATACCGAGAATTGTGCTTCTAAAATCGTATAATATCACGTGCCAGAGTTCAGGCAGTTCGTCTATTGCTTCTAATGATCCTTCACTCTCCCCACCAGGTGTTAAGCTAATTTGTAATGTGCCTCTAATACCAAGAATTGTGCTTCTAAAATCTTCTAATATCACGTACAAGAGTTTAGGCAGTGTGTCTATTGCATCTAATGATCCTTCACACGCTCTACCAGGTGTTAAACTAATTTGTTATGTGCCTCTAATACCAAGAATTGTTCTTCTAAAATCTTCTAATATCACGTTTTTATTTCGTAGCTATGAAACAACAGCTACTCTAGATGTTTGTGGTCTGTGTTGTAGCCTGCCCATCCCGTAGTATGCGTACGCCTCCTCTCTGATGGGCGAGAAGTGACACAATACTTCCCAATTAGGTGCTGGGTCAACACGAGCACAGCGGAAGGTATCCCTTACATATCCCTTACAAACAACTGTAACCAAATTTCGAATACAAATTTTTTTGTCGGCGCGGGGGTTCGCATGGCAAGCGAGTGCTTAACTGCTTAACCACTGAGCTATTCTTGCGCTTAAACTTGTGAAATAAGAATTCTAGTAAACTTGTTTATGTGGAACTGAACTTTCAAACTTTCATAATAATGCTAGACTAGTATTCCGAATTCAAAATTAGATCGGTTCGATTCTCAAGAATCTCACACGAAGTGTAATTGTGTATTTACTGTGTAGGCTGCTGGATTCGCCTATTCTGGCTGTCTGTAATTTACGAGCTTTCACCATAAGAGTTTAGGACTGTCGTCTTCTTGTCTGTATGAATAGTAGATACTCGTATAGTTATATATGTATGATTTTATTTGTGGTGAAGCACAAGGCCTCTTCACAATTTTTGTGGGTAGCGCAGCATTACTAAAATTTCGAATTATTCTATTACATTAATTTCTTTTTACTCTGGTAATGCCGTCACTGGTCGTTACTCATACAAGTAACTACTCATTTTTCCTCACGAGGTATGAGTGGACACCGAACATCCATGTACAGAGCAGAAAACTTCCTGCCCCGCTGGGAATTGAACCCAGGTCACCATGCTTGCAATGCCTAGCACACCAACTCACTCTGCCACGGTGACTACGAGCTTTCATCATAAGTGTTTAGGACTGTCGTCTTCTTGTTATATAAGTATTGCAATAGTCCTTTGTTTATTCTTCAGTTAGTAGTTATCATAATATTTGTGTTAATCACTTTCGTGATATCACAACTATTCAAAGTCGCGTTACTAAATCTAAGCTGAAACCGTTACTTGAACCACCGACCTCTAGGTTACAAGTCTGCCGCCTTATCGATCAATCTACTAAGGTCGGTCACCGTGACCAACCTCAGTAGCTTGTCGGCGACAAGGCGGCGGACTTGGAATCTGGAAGTCGGTGGTTCAAGTCAATCAAGTCCCAAGTTAATCAAAAGGTGGAAAAAAATGCTTTGAGCATTAACCTCGCCTGGTGGTCACCTTCCACTAGGGAGTATCTCTATATATAAAACAGAAAAAAGGACTACCTACCTACCTATGTTTGTTTGTTTGTTTGTCCAGAGTTGTTTAGCCAAAACGATAAGAGATAGCGAAAAATGTCTCAGAATTGACCCCCCCAAAACCATTATCGCTTTGTCCAGAAAAATTATAAAAAGTTCAAAAAGGCATTGCTGTCCAGCAGTACGGCCATGCCTTAGTAAATTTGAAATTTAGTCCCGTTGCAAAGCACGGGCAAACGGCTAGTTGTTATTATAATAAAGAGTAAGAAAAGTCATATAATGTGTCGCCTGGTAAGCATCACTGAGATGTCAGTTAAATAATTATAAAAAATATAAAAAAAATGGCCAAGTGAGTTAGCGCGCTAGGCATTGCACACACGGTGACCTGTGTTCGATCCCGAGCGGGGCACGTTTTCTGCTGTGTTCTTGGGTGTTCGGGGTCCACTCATACCTCGTGAGGAAAAATGAGTAGCTGCTTTAATGTGAGCAGCGACCAGTGGCGGATTTATAGGCAAAAATAAGATATTAGGACATTAAAAGATATGGAAAAGTCTTATAATTCTCTGCTACCCACTAAAAATTGTGATATAATAACACCAATAAACACATTTATTTATTTATTATAGAAAAGAGTAGAGTACAAAAATATTTATCATTGCCATCCTCTGTAAGTATTTTCGTAATACTAAAGTACAATCTTAGCGAATGTACATTCCTGGTAGAGTATAATCTAGGTACGTCCTGTGAACCTGTATAATTCCTGCCCACTCAGTTCCCAGGACTAGGAGCTCTGGTGAAATGTCGGGTGAGATATCTGATATCCTGGCCGGACCATCGCGTTCTGCTTCGAAGGTTTTCCGTGGGAATCCAGAGACTTCCTTCCTTCACTACTATTTTAAAAGTTAAAAAAGTTATCATAGGCAGGGCCGTATTTAAGGGGGGGGGCCCGCCCCCCCCCTCGAAATTCTCACTTGAACGCAGGCTCTCGTCCCGGGCCCCCCATGCCTAGGTTTTTTTTCTAGTTACATTACATATCTACATACGTACATGTTGATTCCTAAGCACAATAAACAGTAAAATCCAACTACATTACCACATAATTATTATTATACTATTTGGGCCCCCCCCCCTCACGAAAATTCTGGATACGGCCCTGATCTTAGGTATTTGTGTACATCACTTTCATGATATTACAACTACTCAAACTCGTTTCACTAAATGGGTAGGCAATAACCCCGCCCTTTAGTTAGGACATATGTGTGTATACATATTTATCTATATTTTTTATAATAATTATTTGTATTATACATATTTATGTCTTTGTATCTAATAAAGCATTTAATAATAGTAATAATAATAATAATAAATCCACGCTGAAACCGGGACTTGAACCACCAACCTCCAGGTTACAAGTTCGTCGCCTTATCGATCAATCTATGCCTACTTAGGTCAGTAATACTCTATGGAGTTTTAAAGATTACTGTGAAAAAGAAGACAAAAAAAACCATACCAACAAATTGTTTCCTCTTCCAAAAACACAACTGAAAACTGGGAGAACTAGAGCGCAACTGAAGCATGCTTCACTTGGCACATGTGTTGTCACGGTTCATGCTACTTGATCTTCTTCATTTGGTAGGAGACAATATCACACACCTGTTTCTATAGCACTAGTGGTACCTACTGAGTACCTAGCTTAAACTTAGGTCTGTTTTCTCGAGGCATGGCCAGAACTACAACAGTAAGTGTAATATTCATGCTACATGTGTTTTCATGGTTCTTGTCACTTGATGTTCTTGGTATGGTAGGAGACAATATCACACATCTGTTTCTATAGCACTAGTGGTACCTACTGAGTACCTAGCTTAGACTTAGGTCTATTTTCTCGAGGCATGGCCAGAACTATAAAAAAAAAAATCAAAAACCAGACAGGAAGATCGATTTAGTAATAAGGGCGCGGTTGAGGCATGGCTTCTATGATCCTTGTGTGAAGTTTCAGTAGATGGAATGGCAACTATCGTAAGGATACTATACTATAAGGATACAAATATAGTGCACTATTGTAAGGAAATCGTCCATTGTTTACAATACACACTAACTAAACAATAGGCTTACTGCTTGCTAAGTTACTAGATACGTATTGTAGGTATAAATTGACTGTAATAATAATCTTATGGAACTCAAATGACGTAATACTTAAACCTAGATAGAATTCAGAGACCGTGATATGTACATAAATATATTGTAAAAAGTAAACATCCAAAATTATCATATCTGTGTCAATCACTTTCGTGATGTCACAACTACTCAAACTCGCTCTACTAAATTTTCGCTGAAACCGGGGCTTGAACCACCAACCTCCAGATTACATATCCGCCACCTTATCGATCTAGCAACTGAGGTCGGTATATCTCTATCCATCTTAAATGGATAGTTACTTATACCGACTAGGAATAAATTTAATATACATCTGTTACCATTTGTATTTTAATATTATTATTATTTTTTTTTTTTTTTTTTTTTTTAAATAATTTTAAAGTTTTTAATGTTAAATTTTTGTATTTCATTACTTTGTATATTGGGTCCCCATGGGAACCGTCAATTATAATAATAATAATAAAAAAAAAGAAAGCTGTCTATACATATGTATGTATGTAGTAGTCACTGTGGCAGAGCGAGTTAGCGCGCTAGGCATTGCACACATGGTGACCTGGGTTCGATTCCCAGCGGGGGAGGATTTTTTCTGCTCTGTACTTGGATGTTCGGGGTCTACTCATACCTCGTGAGGAAAAATGAGTAGCTGCTTTAATGTGAAGCAGCGACCAGTGGCAGAATCTTAGGCAAAAAAATAATACAAGATATTGTAAATTAAAGTGGTAAAGTCCTATGATTCTGCGCTACCCACTAAAATTGTGACATAATAACACAAAGAAAAAGAAAAAAAAAAAAAAAAAAAAAAAAATATGTATGTATGTGTGTCTGATGGGCTGGCGAAGCGGCGCGGCGGGTGTAACCCACTAGTAGTTTATAAAGCGATTAGAAATCTTATAAGTGGTCTAACACTCATCTTAGAAGTCAAATAAAAATGTCTTAGGATTGGTCCTCTGTATACAAAAAAATAAATAAATAAACCTTTATTTGGAACAGAAATATTACATACATCAAAATTAATACATAATTGAATCAGACCAACTGGTTCCAATGCAGCTTATTTGCTGAAGACGTTTAGGTTTATTTGCTGAAAAAGACTGTCCAATTAGTAACCCTAGTCCCTAAACGGCCTAGACCCTAGATCTAGACCCTAGACCCTAGACGGCCTAGACTATCCACAGATGGACTGTATGTAGGTTTGTAGGTGTAAAGAATACCACCTTGTCGCGAACGCGAGGTGTTTTTAATTACTAGTCTGAAATATTTAATTAATAAATTTTGTAAACAAATGACAGACATTTTAACTTTATGATATAGGCCTAAAGTTAGTTGCTATTGACACGCCGACTAGAGAGGTTGCAATTGAGACGCCGACGAGGGCGGAAGTTCAAGTTTTCCTAGAAGCTGCACCGACTAGAGGTGTGGCAAGTAATTTAGACTCCGACTAGAGGAGTACCGAGTTCATTAGTAGTTTCAAGAGAGTGACATTTAGATATTTGATTAAATTAGTGAAGTTAAATAGTAGTGATTCAAATAGTCAATCTTTCATTTTGATATAATACAAAGTAATTTTATTATAGTCTGATTTTTGCAATAGTGCATAATCTAGTAAGATAAACAGTTTTGCCAAGTGACATTGATTCGCCTTAATAAACCTATTATCTATGTTTAATTCATAACTATATAAGTACATTGTGAAAGTAATAAATATATAACCAAAACATTTAGAATCCCCCCTTTAGATCCACAAACAATTAGTTTTTTATTTTCTCTGTCGTTATCTTCCACGTGTTCGCACCAGGCGAATTCACGACAGAAAAAATTTTGGTAGCAGAGCGTGGTTACAATAAAACTACTATAATAAAGTTTTAATAAAGTGATCTAAACATAATTTCAATAGTTTTTATCCTAAAAAGTACGAGGAAAATCAATATTTTTTGAAGTTAGAAACCGAACTACTTCCCGGTGCAGTGTATCGTCAAAGGCATAGTTCACGCAAGGGATTCTGGGATTACCAGACGCAAGGACGCCAGCCTTCAATATTCATGCGCGCGTTGGCAGACATCTTGTAATCAGAGCTACAGCGACAGCAGCGCTAGAGAGAGGATAGCGGCAATCTAGTCAACCCGGTTGAGAAGTGAAGTTGCACACAGAACATCTTTTCAAACAGCTGATAAGTTGCTAATTATTATTTTTTAAACTTCTCACTTTTCTTTTGTTTATTGTTTTGATGGATATTCAAATTTAATTAAAGGATTGATTAATTAAGTCATATGGAAAAACACTTCAGGTGTTACCATTTTTTATGAATCGTTACGATGACAATTTAATTGGTATTCTGCTATAACTATTATTATTATTCAATTAGGATTAAAATTAAAGTATTTCAAGCCTTTAATAATTTGAGTTAGTGAGTAGCTTGATTTAATGATCCTTTTATATTTATCTACAGACAAAGTGTTTATGTAGATTCTTTACTTATTTAAATTTAGCGGTACCTATTGTCGTAGGAAATAGGTTACCAGGTACAATTTTTAGCATCATACAAATAACAGTTAATAGTAATTGAGTAATTTCTTATTACTTATTAGATGCTACGTAGGTAGTTAAATAGCCATGAATTAGTAAGTATGTAATTTTTATTTGATTTTTTTATTTTAGTTGACATATTTAAATATTTTTTCCCTTCTAATTATTTTTCCTTATCTTAGAGAAAAATGGCTTCAGTTGTTTTAAAACGTAACTTTACTAGAAGTAAAAATCAACTTAGTAAGGTCGAATCTACTGTATCAGAGATACACGTAATTCAAAGGTCTGCTTTCACTGAAGGTTTTGTGAAAGCCTCAATCAGTCAAATTAATTATGTTAAAGAGATATTAGCCCTTTATATCACTAGAAGAGATTTGTTAGAAAATGCTTTAACTGAAAATGAGTCAGAATTAGAAAGCCTAGACACAACAGCTAGCGATGAGCTTCATGATAAATTGACACAGGAGATTTCAGAAGTGGAGGCTAGGATAGCTGATTATGAGTCCGTGAAGTTAGGAATTGATCGTCAGTTGGAAAGCAAAGAAAAAGAAAATGAGCGTAAGTTTTTGCTAGAAAACCGGGCAAAGGATATTGAGCAAGAAGAAAATGAGCGTAAGTTTTTGCTAGAAAAACAGGCCAAGGATATTGAGTTAGTCGAGTTAGAATACAGAGATCGTATTAAGCTAGAAGAACTACAAATTCAGAAGATGGAATTAGATTTAGCTAATCCTAGTGCACAAAGAGCTCAACCAATGGACAGCTCCAGTTATAGTTTTCTGCCAAAGGTAGAACTTATTAAATTTGATGGTTCGGAACCCGAGAGGTACAGTGAGTTTTGGGAATGTTTTGTCCAAATCATAGATAGTAAGACAAATATTCCTGATAGTCTAAAGTTACAATACCTCAAAATGCAGCTTACAGGTAAAGCGTCTAAATTGTTAGATGGTGTAAAAATGACCAGTGCTAATTACAAACTAGCAAAGGAAATATTGCACGAAGCATATGGTAGCGAAGTCATTGTTTCAAATAAACTTTACAATGACATAGTGAAAATGACACTTCCCTCTAACAAAAAGGAAGATGTTCACAAGTTTTATACCGAGCTAGAAGTAAAACTTAAGTTGTTAGAGAATTTAGGAGATGTAGTAGAGAACAAAATTTTAGCTTCCGTGGTGTACAATAAATTGACTACAGGCACCCAATATAAGTTAGTAGAAAAAAATGGGGAAAATATATCTGTAGAGATCATTAGGAAACAAATGAAAGATGAGCTTAAAGTAGAGAGTGTCATGAAGTCTCTAGGCTCCACGGAAAAGTCTAACACTGCTAGGTCAGGTGAGTTTCAATTTAAATCACCCCTTACTCCTATGAGATATGAGAAGAAACCTTATACCGCTGAGTCTCTATTAATAGTCGATAGACAACAGCATAAGAACAGTGGTATAAAAAATTCTAGTCCAAACACAGTTAGACGTAATAATAATTATAAATGTGTTTTTTGTGAGGGAAATCACTTTAGTGATGAGTGCCAGACTTATTTTACTCTGATTGAAAGAAAAAAGAAACTAAATGGGCGTTGCTATATTTGTCTGAGCTTATCTCATCCTACTCGTGATTGTAAAAATTATACCAAGTGTTGGCACTGTGGAAAAATTGGACATCATTATAGGGCACTTTGTCCAGACAAGTTTTCTAAAGGTCATGGACCTGATAAGCATTCAGAATACAGAAATTGGGACCTCATTAGAAGTAAACCTAGGTCTAACTCTGCGCCCAGATCTAGTTCTGTGCGTGATAAGAAGGTAGATATTAGTACTAATAGTGCATTAACAGGCCAGGAAAATGTGCAAGAGTTTTCCGCTACAACGGTATGCGCCGTAAATACTGTAGTTTTTATGCAAACTGCTGTACTTCATGTAAAAGGCAAGAATAGCAATGAAACTATTAAAGTTCGGGCTATTTTAGATACAGCTAGTAGCCATTCGTACGTAAGTGAAAGGCTGCAGAAGTTACTGGGATTAGAAACTGGTAAAGTAATGCCAATGAATGTTTATACATTTGGGGCTTTAGAACCCAAGCACATGAAAGCTCCAGAAGTGTCTCTAGACATGGTTACAAGTGATTCAAATTTTGAACTGAAATTATTGGTAGTACCTACAATTGTTAGTGCTGATAATAAACTATTATGTGACCGGGAGTTCATTAGGAAGTTAAATGAAAACTATAGCTTAGCTGACCGGTACTTATTAGATAATCCTGAAATGCAGTTTGACATACTCTTAGGAGTTGATTATTATGCTCAGTTTTTCTTGCCAGAGAAAATTAAAGTGAAAGATAATTTGTATCTGTTCAACACTGTATTTGGATACGTATTTAGTGGAACCACCACAGAAAGTAAGTTATCAGAAGATCAAAATATCGCTTCTTCTTCATTGTATGCTAGAACTGAGATAGGTTTAGATTCAACCGATGATGTACGTAAGTTATGGGAATTGCAAACCATCGGAATAAAGGACAATTGTTCTATTGTAGATGATGATCTTGCCTTGCAGACTTTTGAGTCTAGTCTGCAATATAAAGATAGTAGATATTATGTAGATTTCCCATGGAAGAATAATACTAGAGACGTTCAGTCTAACTACGACTTAGTCATAGGGAGACATTGGTCAAAACAATATGTGTCTTCCCTACGTGAACGGAAAGTCACCATGTTTCGTCAGGGTAAAGGGACGAGAGTAGAACCAAAATTAGGCGAGGTTGTTTTAATTAGAGAAGGTAAAACAAAACGATCAAATTGGCCGTATGGTATAATACGGAAACTCTACTATAATCGTCATAATAAAGTAGGTACCGTTGATGTTCAAGTTTCCAATGGTAACATAATTACTCGTCCTGTTAGCTCCCTCTACCCAATGGAAATGGACTAAAAGTGAGGAACAAGTTAATATTTCTAAAGATTTACATTTGTTCATTATCATTATTATTATTATAAAATGTTATTTATTGATTTTTATTTCTCTGAAGAAGTTCAATTTTTTATGTTAATATTTTTCAATTTTCAGAGATCCGATAGCAGTTTAATTTTCTTTTCATAGGTAGGTCATGAAATATTTATGTTCAATATTTTTGTGTTTAAAAAAGATAAATTAAAATGCAGTCTACTGTTGTACTTCAGATATGTTAGCAGTCCAAGCAATCATAAGTAATTATGAATATTAAGTACTTTCAAGTTACAGAAGATTATTTTAGCTGTTTATAAAACCAATGTTTATTAGTACTTTATTCTGTAGGTTATTATGATATTTATTTCTCTCTTATAATTCTTTTTCCTTTTATGGGGGGGAATGTCGCGAACGCGAGGTGTTTTTAATTACTAGTCTGAAATATTTAATTAATAAATTTTGTAAACAAATGACAGACATTTTAACTTTATGATATAGGCCTAAAGTTAGTTGCTATTGACACGCCGACTAGAGAGGTTGCAATTGAGACGCCGACGAGGGCGGAAGTTCAAGTTTTCCTAGAAGCTGCACCGACTAGAGGTGTGGCAAGTAATTTAGACTCCGACTAGAGGAGTACCGAGTTCATTAGTAGTTTCAAGAGAGTGACATTTAGATATTTGATTAAATTAGTGAAGTTAAATAGTAGTGATTCAAATAGTCAATCTTTCATTTTGATATAATACAAAGTAATTTTATTATAGTCTGATTTTTGGAATAGTGCATAATCTAGTAAGATAAACAGTTTTGCCAAGTGACATTGATTCGCCTTAATAAACCTATTATCTATGTTTAATTCATAACTATATAAGTACATTGTGAAAGTAATAAATATATAACCAAAACATTTAGAATCCCCCCTTTAGATCCACAAACAATTAGTTTTTATTTTCTCTGTCGTTATCTTGCACGTGTTCGCACCAGGCGAATTCACGACAGCACCTGTCCTACTAACGAATATTAGACAGGCGAAACAAACCACTGGATATTATATTTAGGAAGGTACAACAACTATATATGTATACAATAGGTCAAAAATTGACTCTAGGTAGACATCCATACAGACGAAACAAACCACTAGGTATAACGTTTAGGTGTGGGTACAACTACTAAAATAGGTCAACAATTGCCTCTAGTAAGACACTAAGACCGCCATTATTGACCACCACAATCATTCCACTAGAGTGGTTTCAGTGGTCAAAACCACGAAGACAGTGACATGGATGAATCAGTGCTGTTAGTCCTATTACCAACATTAGTAGCGTGTGTTGTAGCTGTAAATTTATGTTATTAACATTAACCTATATGCCGACCTCCGTGGCTCAGTGGTTAAGAGCATTGGTTGCTGACCCGGAGGTTGCGGGTAATGCGGGTTCGAATCCTGGCCGGAGCGGAAAATTCCAACCGAGTTTTCTGTTTCCGGAATGGTATGGATGTAAAAGTAAAGTGCCCTGAAGTAGTTCCAGGGCACAATAAAATTAAAAAAAAAATATTAACTTATCAAATAATTCGGACTGATTGAGGAAGAACAATATATTTTTTACTAACCTCACAGAAAACACCTTCACAAAATTACAGAGTCCACTATCAGTATATATAATTCGGACCTTAAGAATTATGAAACAGGATTAGATTAACTAATCCTACACTATCCCTTAAAACGCCCTCTGATGGTAGGAATTTCAACCAATCATAGCGTATTTATATCAGCTGTTAAGTGATAGTGGTTTGGATTAAAAAATCCTTCCTAGATTTTCCTGTTTCATATTTCGACCCTAAGATTGTAACCTGATTGCCCGTAAGCCGACTACGCAATGCATGATAGTAATAATAATAATACGTCATTTGGTTATAGATTTCATCCATCATGGTTTCGAAGTTTACCAACTTCCTACAATAGCAGATCCAGGAGATATGTATGTATAATTGTATAATTATGTATATCTATCTTGGCTTCCTTTATTTTTTCATAAAGTAGGTAAGGCAAGTAAAATAAAGTAATATAATTTTTATCTTGGCCTACTTGTTCAATCTGGATTGCAGATCGTTTAATGTTTTTCCTAGATGAACAGTACAATGGTCAGAGATAAAGCTAATAGCCTGCATCCTGCCACCAGATATCTATGCCATCTATATCCTCGACATTATTTTTTATGGCTGTCTATTCTATGACTTATTATTTTGCACAAATCTACCTAGTGGCAAGGACTCTGATTGTTAAAGACTTAAAAGAAATCTAGCTGCCTTAAAAGTAATAGAAAAAAACGAACACATCAATACTTCCGATTTCTAATATTGGAAATATCTCGGAAGTCATACTTAAGGTAAAAAGCGGAATTTGAAGAAACGAGTGTTGTTGTAACTTTTCAGATTCAAAGAGCAAATTCGTCACCATATCATCATAGAGTGGCGTCATTGTGAACGATGGTAGCCAGGCAGTGGAGGAATGACTCAGCACTTCTACCACTGTCTTTACAAGGAGGCTAGTAATTGACAAGGGCCCGCAGAACCAAGCCAATGCTGGTCTACTCCCTGTTTATAGTAGCCCAGCCCCCAGCCAGGGCAAATTAGATATTATACAACAACAAAAAATAAAAAAATAAAAACGAGCAGTAAAAATGTTTAAAAAAAGTAAAATATTTTTCCAATGATTGTTTCAATACCTTCACTGATATGCTGATCAAATGTAATGTTGTATTTACTTATTGTAATATTTTCACTTCGATTGCTATCAACACCAACAGGATGTGATACAAGAGAGGCAATTTCATAACTAATAGGTATGAAGTTTAATATTGTGTGATAATATCTTGGAACTTGAGTATTGAGATATTAATTTATTTTTCCGTTAAATCTATGGTGATTTACTGACTGAGGGTTAGGTGGAAGAGATTGCTATACACAATAACCCCGCCCTTTAGTTAGGACATCGGTATATATTTTATTTATATTATATATACCTATTTTATCTTTTTGTTTTGTTTATATTGTTCCAATTTTTTTAATTTTAATTTTCATCAATACCTACCTACCTGATTAAACATATTATGTCGAGGGTTGGGTGGAAGAGAAAGGGTTGGGTGTAAGAGATTGCCATAGGCAATAACCCCGCCCTTTAGTCCTATGTAATAATAATACTCTTCAGTAGAAGGTAACCACCTGGCGAGGTTAATACTCAAACATTTTCTACCATCTAACCCTCAACCCTTATTATAATAATTTTATTTATTATTTTGTGGTCACAAACTCAAATTAATGAGGAAAAATTCATGTACTGGGTGGGATTCGAACCAACGGATCAATACGCTACCTGGATTACGAGACTAGAGCGTTAACCACTTCACTAACAGTGCACTTATCTTATGGGTTTATAATTATTATTGTTTGATTAGGACGGAGTCCCATCAATCGCATCGTATTACTATGTGATCAAATTCCCAAATGGAACTTGTCATGTCCCGGAGGGTTTCGAACCCGCGATCTCTGTATTATCAGACAAACACTTTGACCACTGAGCTACCGGGACAGACTTACAGTAGCCATGAATATGAAAACCTGGACTAACAAGTTCGGTCTGAAATGTGTCATTTCCATCGATATTAAAAATTAATTATTAGATTGTTCTCTATTTTTTGGTGAATTGTTTTTGTATTGGTTGTTGCATCTTATTGTTCTGTAGTTTCAGGAGCATTGTTTTGGTATTGGTTCACTTGGTTGGTTGTTGGTGCAACTAATGAGGGTATTGTTCCGCTGTCAGTTACCAGAATTACCAGAAGTACACCAGACCTTCCAATCTGGTTACCTATTAGTAACTAGATATAATTTACAAATCACATATATCGAAATCCGTTCTTAAATAATGTTATACTTTGTTACAGACCTTTGTTGTAAAATAATCATCAAAAAAATTGTAGAAAAAAAAAAAAAAAAAAAAAATTGGCCTAGATGGCCAAAATTGGTCGGGAGTTAACAAGAACAGACAGACAGACAAACGAAAGCCAAATTGCAGAGTACCCAAATTAAAACAGAACCTCACTTTAACAAATCGTAATTTATAAATGAATATTCCTAATCGATACCATATGGGCCCATTTAAAACAATTTAATGTTGACATCAATAATGACTCTCATCTCTATAGGTACTTGATTTAAGCTAATTAATATTCTGGAACATATGTATATAAAGACGACATTAAATCCTAATGAAGAGATATGTTCAACTCTAAACTTTCTCCACCTAAACCACCTTATTGAGTTCATTGGTTTTAAATTTCTCTCTTTGTCATCTTTGTTCACAGTATGGCCATATATGTGTCAACTATATCTACCACAGGCGAGACAATGTTCCAATACTGGAGGAGTTATGTATAACAGATTCTTACTCTCTTTAGTAAGTGGTTTAGTAAAACCACAAGTTGAAAATATATGTCTACCTACAGGTATCTATATAAAATGTTGATGTGGATTTTTAGAAGCTTAGAAAAAATACCATTGTAATATTAATAAAAATGTCTTGATGGTTTGAATACGCCATTATTGCCAACAAAACTGAACCTGTAATGAATTTTTTTTGAATAGAAAGATGCAAAAGATTATGCAAGAACAAGGTGCAGAAATTTAAAAAAGAGCAAAACATGTGTTCAATGATGCAAAATCTAATATAAAATTATTAATAAGTAAATATCATAATGATAAATATCAGAATTATTTTCTAATGTACGTCATTAATATTTCAGCACTTATAAAATCATGCCCAATTATCATAAGAGTCAAAGAGCACACAATTTCATTCACATATTTCCAACGGATGCATCTGCAATTTTCTCGAAATTTCGTTCAGCTTAAAATGCATCCTATTTTGAATCATTTCATGACTGCAATACACATTTCATTCACAGATTTGCAATCAATCGAATAAGTCAATACACGATTTTGCACCGCAAAATTTGGCACTCGACAGCATTCCACGAAAAAACGATTGACAAAATTCGAACGTGAATTTGCACAGATTTTCTACGGTCGAAACGTCGATCACCGCTGCATTCACGATAAATCGAAAATCGTTTCACTCCGTTGCATTCACAGAAAATCTGAACGGGGAAAAAATGTTCGTTGAGGTATTTTCAAAACGCATCGCAAAATGCATTTCAGAAATAGCATTCGCCGACGTCACCGTGTTAATGACGTGCTTAGGACGTGCTAATGACGTGCTTGTGACGTCATGACGTGCTTTACCTCATCGTCGTCAGATTCTGAAGCCTCGTCCGACGTGCAACTCTCGGTTTCAGTGTCGCTATCGACACTCTCGTCATCACCCTGGAAAATTATCGACAAGAGTTGGTTTAGAATTGACAAGAGTTGGTTTAGAATGGATAACAGGCGATTTGGAATGGATATACGGTTTAGAATTGATAAGAGTTGGTTTAGAATGGATAACAGGCGGTTTAGAATTGATAAGAGTTGGTTTACAGGAGATTTAGAATTGACAAAAGTCGTTTTGATTTCACAAGTGTTGGTTTAGAATTGAGAAGAGTTTGTTTTGAATTGTTAAGAGTCGGTTTAGAATTGATAGGAGTCGGTTTAGAATTGATGAGAGTTGGTTTGGCTTTGAGAAGAATTGGTTCAGAGTTGAAAAGAGTCGTTCTGAAATTGACAAGAGTTGGTTTAGAATTGATGAGAGTTGGTTTAGAATGCGATCGTCACGTAAAAAGTATTTTACATTAGAATGGAAAAAGTCGGATTTAGAATTCGGATGGAATTCTAATTCTCTATCCGAATTGCAATGGTTTAGATTTCAAATGGATTAACAGAATGCTACTCATAGTTATATCAGGTGACATTATCGCACTATTTCATATATATTTTTACACCTATAGAAGTAATAATCTAACGATATAAATGCATATCATCTCAATTATCTGAATACCTATCTACCTATAACTAGTATGTATCTACTTGTGTGTATAGGACCTATTATACCTTCATGTGATCGACTGATCAATCAAGTAATCTGATCATCTATATGTGATTAATCAAGTAAGAAATTTAATTAACGCTCACGAGAATAAACCAGATATTGGCTCAGACTTGATAGACAAATTAATTGATTATTTTATTGCTAGCATGACTTAACACGGCAACTCCGGTCTACGGAAACCTTAGGTTCCAAGTGCGGTATGGAAGCTTTGGGCGGAAGAGATTGCCAAAGGCAATAGGCCCGCCCTTTAGTTAGGACATAATATATTATGTATTATATATTAATTTATTTTTTTCTTCATTTTTTTCTCTTTTTACTTTTCTTATATTGTATATTGATTTGTAATTATCTGTGTTGTATGTAATATGTCCAATTAATAAAGTGTAAATAAATAAAATATGCTATCAAGAAAGGTGGGTTTTTAGTGGGTGGAAACCCCACACCCCAGGCTGGAGTAAGTCTTAAAAGATGTTTGTCCTACCTTTCTATACATAAAAAAGAAAAAAGGAAAGTAAAAAAAATAATAATACCAACTAATTATTATAGACATTAATAAACTGCTTAATTCAGACTAAAAAGCCCGTTTATTCTAGAAGTTGTTTTAATACCAGTATTATGTGGTACAAGTCTCAAATAAATGACGAAAAATACATGCATGATGTGTTGGGTGGAAGAGTTAGGACAAAAACCCCGTTGTTATTATTATCCATTTTGAAATTAATTTATGTTTCATCATTTGTGTGAATTATTATTGAATACTTAATAAATTATTCAATAATAATAATGCATTTGTTGAAAATGGGATTCGAACCAACTGATCCCTAAGATAACTGATGGATGACCTCTTATATCCAGGTTTGACTGTATTTAGATCTATGTACGAGGACTATACGACTATATATCTGGCACTGAAAGCTCTAAAGAAAGTGGTTCCGATGTGAACATTAGTTGGTATGCGACAACCATTATGGATCCAGATTAAATATTCAGATTGGTTCAGATCGATCAGTGGCTGTCGACACACGCGAGGGGGTAACTAGTTTTGAAAGTGGATCTGGCGTGTGGCGAACCACCAGTGTCGGAGAGTGAACTGAACTCAAGTGAGAGAGAAACAAATATTTTATTGATTAAATATTTATTTATTATTATTATTATTTTTTTTTTAATGAGTATTGTTTCACAGCCGTTTTTATTTCGTAGCCATGAAACAGGAGCTTCTGTAGACGCTTGTGGTCTGTGTTGTAGCCTGCCCATCCCGTAGTATGCCTCCCCTCTGATGGGCGAGAAGTGACACAATACTTCCCATTTAGTTGCTGGGTTTAATTATTAAATTTAGTTTTACTTATTTAATAACAATAAAACAAAGATGCTGTCAGCATTTTTGCTGCTTGGTTCAAATAGCAAACAGTAAAATACATTTTTTTTCCTTGACATTTTATTGGAAGAAAAAAAATCACATCATGACGAAGGTTTTACCCTTGTCTACTCAAATTAACCTCACCCAGTCTGAGTGGGGCAGGTAAAAGTCAGCATCACGAGGTTTCCAGTTTGAATGGTCACTCCATCCAAGTCTTCGCTGGACGTTGCTTAACTTCAGCGACACAAAGAGGTGCATTGGATGAATCAACGTGTCATGAACTATTTTGATACCAAACTGTACTGTTTAGCTAATACTCCTGATTAGCTAGTGCTCCTGATTAGATACTGCTGATTAGCTGAACTATCGTGCATTTTCTGATAGAATCACCAAATTCGGCTCAGAGGTATTCCTTCCGATGGTATTTTGATATGGAGCCATCGGCCAACTGCCCTAAGTTTCCTCCATAATTTTAATAATAATAATGTGTTTCTTTGTGTTATTTAATAATAATAATGCTTTTTCTTTGTGTTATTATGTCACAACTTTAGTGGGTAGCGCAGAATCATAGGACTTTACCACTTTAATTGACAATATCTTGTATTATTTTTTTTTTGCCTATGATTCTGCCACTGGTCGCTGCTTCACATCAAAGCAGCTACTCATTTTTCCTCACGAGGTATGAGTGGACCCCGAACATCCAAGTACAGAGCAGAAAAAATCCTCCTCCGCTGGGAATTGAACCCAGGTCACCATGTGTGCAATGCCTAGCGCGCTAACTCACTCTGCCACGGTGACTACTTCTTTGTGTTATTTTATCACAATTTCAATGGGTAACGCAGAATTATAGGACTTTCCCGTATTTTTAATATCCTAATGTATTATTTTTACCTATAATTCCGCAACTGATCGCTGCTAACATTAAAGCAGCTACTCATTTTTCCTGGCGAGGTATGAGTGGACCCCGAACACCCAAGTACAGAGCAGAAAAAATCCTGCCCCGCTGGGAATCGAACCTAGGTCACCGTGCGTGCACTGCCTAGCGCGCTAAATCACTCAGCCAAGGTGACTATAACGGTAGTCCGATAGTATTTTGACATGGAGCCATCGGCCAACTGCCTTAAGAAATTTCCAAAAATCTAAACCCCCATGCCGCGCCGCTGCCACTGGCGTCGCCACTGACTCACATGAACTTTATAATTTATTCCAGTCCACTTAGACGCCGCCGTTCAAGACATACCTATAGTAATCTACTAATCTAGTATTTTCAAAAGTAAAAGTCACTACTCCAAGTAAAGAAATGAAACCTGATCTGCCTAGCTCTTTGAAAAAGAGAGAAAAAATATGTTTTGTTTGTTTGTTGTATTAGAGTTTAACGTCGTTTTTCAACTGCATGGTCATACACGACGGGAATTTTACCCTGAATTTGCAGGAAACTTACAAACCTGCTACCCACATTTTTCCTCATTTATTTGAGTTTGTGACTACATAATAATAAGACTCTGAGTTTTAGGTGGTAGAAAATGCTCAGTCTACTTACTAACCCACGACTCAAAGACCATACTTCATAGGTTTGGCCCTTATTAGTGTGGGATGACGACAGCCAAAGAAAATAGCATAAGTTCAGTTAAAAATATTATGAATAATGTAAACTGTCATTGTTATATATATTTGAACCATTTTATTTATCATGTATTAAATAAATAAATAAGATAAATGTGGTCACAAAACTCAAATTAATGAGGAAAAATTCATGCACTGGTAAGAAATGCAATTATTTTTATTAAATTAAATTTTACCAGTATTCATTACTATTATTAATTGTGATAGAGCAAAATTCCTTCATTATTCCGTTTAATTGAAGAGTTTTGCTTCGAAGTAATAGGGAAATCCATGAGTCAACATGCAATTAGGCCAAAAGTAATACGTGTTACTGTAAGGCATTTTAAATGAGTCGACGTGATATTTGTGCAAAAAAACTTCTCTTTGACTGTGTGGTAGGTATGTTCAAAATATATTGTTAAAAATCAATGTTAAATGTTCCAAATTTATGTCACAATGTCACATCAACTTCAACACAAGTCCTGTTTATCCAGGTTTCCTGCTTACGCAAGTCCTGTTTATTCAGGTTTCCTGCTTACACAAGTCCTGTTTATTCAGGATTCCTGCTTACACAAGACCTGTTTATCCAGGTTTCCTGATTACACAAGTTCTGTTTATTCAGGATTCCTGCTTACACAAGTCTTGTTTATCCGGTTTTCCTGCTTACACAAGTCCTGTTTATCCAGGTTTCCTGCTTACACAAGTCCTGTTTATCCAGGTTTCCTTCTTACACAAGTCCTGTTTATCCAGGTTTCCTGCTTACACAAGTCTTAATTATCCAGGTTTAATGCTTACACAAGTCCTGTTTATCCAGGTTTCCTGCTTACACAAGTCCTTTTTGTCCAAGTTTTCTGATTACAAAGGTCTTGTTTATCCAGGTTTCCTGCTTAGTGTTTATCCAGGTACTATTATACATACATTTTGTACATTATTCATTATCCACACTGTAAATATGGGTAGGTCTTGTGTATTTTTACATTAGAGAGGGTATATAAAATTTATGTAGCTTCTTGTTAATCTTGTTGCATTTCTAATTTTATTGTTTAAATCCAATGTACAAACATATATTTAAGACGTATCTCTCTCTCTAATACTCTCTGTCTATATCACTTTCTCTCTCTCTCTCTCTCTCTCTCTCTCTCTATCTCACTTTCTCTCTCTCTTTCTTTCACTCACAAAATCCCTGTGTCTGTTTCTCTCTCTCTCTTTTTCTCGGCAAGACAGCACGTAGATGGCGATTATGTTTAGATGTCTAAGCTGGTAAGGAGAAGATAGATTTAGAGAGACAGAAAAGAAAGAGAGAGAGAGAGGGAAGGAGAGAGAGAGAGAGAGGGAAGGAGAGGAAGAGAGACAAAAAGAGAGAGAGAGAGAAACAGACACAGGGATGGATTTTGTGAGTGAAAGAAAGAAAGAGGGAAAGAGAGAGAGAAGTTTGGGTATGGATATAATAGGAAATCAATAGGAAAGAGGAGGGACAAGAAAGAGAGAGGGAGGAAGAAAAAGAGAGAGAGAGTGAGAGAGAGAGACAGATAAGAAGAAAGACAGAAATGGAGAGGGACAATTGAATTGAATAATAATCTTTATTTATTGTAATTATTTAAAATACCTCCTGAAAAAGACAGAGAGAGATATACACAATGTGTGAGAGATTGACAGATAAATTGTGTGTGTGGTTGAGAGAGCGAGAGAGAGAGAGAGAGAGAGAAAAAGAGAGGGAAGGAGAGGAAGAGAGAGAGACAGAAAGAGGGAAGGAGAGGAAGAAAGAGAGAGAGAGAGTTAGGGAGAGAGAGAGTTAGGGAGGGAGAGAGAGAGAGAGAGAGAGAGAGAGGAATGTGTATGGAATGCACGTAATAGCCACTGCCCAGGTGAGAGGAGATGAGCTGATGAGATGACTGTCCAAGGATAGAAGTTAAAGTCTCGGGCCTGGGGGTATTTAGGAGATGTCTAAGTTGTCGAAAGCAACCTGTCAAAATCCAAATCTACATATATTGTTTAATTGTTAAACTTCATACCCACCTACACCAAAGTCAGTGGCTTTCATGAAGAAAAAAAATCTTAATATCAAAGTTTGTCTCTTTAACATAAAGTTTGTCCTGATAACATAATCTGAGCGCACGGCAGTGCGCCAGGCCAAGTTCCAGCAAGCACGGCAGTGAATTTTTACACGAACCAATTCACCCGGTTTTTCACACAACAAGGCAGCTACTCATTCTTCACGAGTTACGATTTGGCTGCAAGAAATAGCTAGTTTTTTTTATATCTAATATCAATCGTAAGGGGCTTAGGAGTTTCCCCCATGGGCGCACGTCATGACGCCCCGGCACTGTTCCATAGGACAAGAAGGGTGCACTTCCCTGCAGTTAAATAGCTAGTTCTGTTTTCTATTCCCCAGTATCAGTGGCAAGGGACGTAGGAGTTTCCCCATGGACGCACGACGCCCCGGCACTGTTCAATAGCGCAGGAAGGGTGCACTGCCCTGCAGAAGAAAAACGTTCCGTGGAAGAAGCAGAAGAAGAACGGCTCGAAACGATGTATAGCCAATTATAGTGTTTGGCGTCCGGCCAACCATCAAGCCTCGACCTCCTCTCTAGAAATTTTGGCTGCTTGGAGGAAAATTTTGATTTTTATTGTGCGTGGTTTTTGTCTATCTTTTATTTATTTTATTTCGAGTAAGTTTAGTTTTCATTATTTTTTTGTATATAAATATAATTATGTATTTTTTTTAGTTTTCTGTTTACATATTTTTTTAGCGGCTGTCCCCGCCGTATGAATGAGCGAAATATATGGTCCCGTGAACATCCGCCAATCGGGAACTATCGGCAGTTTTCGGTGATGAGAGACGAGTCACTCGAATGTTTGGGTCAACGAACAGATTTACCTCTGTGGGGAGTATTTTGGAACGGAATGGACTGCGGTGCAATGGCCCAAAGGTGAAGATAGAGAGGTCTTGCCACGGTGGATTTGGAGAAGTTGTGGTGTGAGAGATTATAATTATAATTCCGTGTCCGTGGGATAGGCATGGAAATCTACATTCACAAACATAATTATATCACAGTGGTGAGAGGATTATATGTATTATGGACGCCTGGGGTTAAGTGGCAGAGAATGCCTAAGGCATTACCTTCGCCCCGGATAACAAGACATTGTAAATTCAAATTTAAATATTTTTTTCTATTTATTATTTTGTAAATATTGTTAAGTTTTTTTTTCTATGTTAATAATTTATTTTTGATTGTTTTGTATAAAAAAATAAAGTGTAAATAAAAAAATGCAATTGCTAGAGAGCAGCATGCTACCTCACTCAAAGTTTGAGCCTGGCCATTCAGAGGGGAATGCAGCCAACATTGCGGGCTCATTCCCTCTCACAAATTATTTAAATGAAGTGTACGTCCTATTGTTGATGTTGGAAAAATAAAAATACATTGCTAGTCTCCTTTCATGTCCATGGATTCCTTTTGTTTTTACGTCCTAATTTTGAGTTATTCAGGACCGGGATTTTGCACTCCATTAGCTGCGAGTTGTCTCTACTCATATTAAATTCACCTAGCCAAGGTTGGGGCGGAAATTTTTGAGAGAGATTAAAGTGGATGTAGCCTATCCGAATAGAATGGACGGAAAATCTGTTGAAATATAATTCGTCCCTTAATGGTTCTGTTGGAATAATTGGACTTATATATTTTTTATTAATATATATTGTTTTTCAACCAAAATTATAACATAATAATAATACTCTTTAGTGGAAGGTAACCACCAGGCGAGATTAATGCTCAAAGAATTTTCTACCACCTAACCCTCAGAGTCTTGTAACTATGTGGTCACAAACTGAAATTATCGAGGAAAAATTTATGCATTAGGAGGGATTCGAACCAACGGATCCCTACGCTACTTGGATTACCATTAGACTAGCGTATTAAACACTTGACTACCAGTGCACTTAATCGGGTACTATATAAAATTTCATTATTCAACAATTTTGATAATTTTTTATTTACAATTTTTATATAGATACGGTACAGTGAAAGGGTATAATTAATTAAAGGTAAACAAAGTCTGATCAAGGGTGGTGATAATGCCTTTGACATTCTCTTCATTTTTTTAAATCATAATGCTTTTGTCTTCTCAGCAATATCGCCTGCATTTAATAAGGCGATATAGCTGTTATTATTTTGTTCGTTTTTTTTTTTTTTTTTTTTTTTTTTTTTTTTTTTTTTAAGAGTAGGTACCTATAGGTTGTATAACATAAATTTGGGTATGCTGTTATCTCACAATTTTTCTCTCTAAGAAGTGGTGACTAAAACAAAACGTAGGTTGTATTTTGATTGATAAAGAACTTACTGATGTTAGACGCCAGGCAGAATTGTGGGGGTGATAGAAAGCAGGTCAAGTTTGCTCAGGCCAAATCGGCCTGTTGTGGCTGCATGAACATTCCATTGGAATGCTGTGTGTGTTTTTAATGTCGACATTAAATATGATATACAGGGCGACCGACATCAACTGCTTGATGATGATAATAATAATACACTTTAGAGGAAGGTAACCACCAGGCGAGGTTAATGCTCAAAGCATTTTCTACCACCTAACCCTCAGAGTCTTATTATTATGTGATAGTCACAAACTCAAATTAATGAAGAAAAATTCATGCACTTTTTGAGATTCGAACCAACGGATTCCTACGCTACCTGGATTACCAGACTAGCGCGTTAACCACTCGACTACAAGTGCACGGTTCTCGTAGGATTACCTAAGTTAAGTAACGTCCAGCGAGGTGAAGACTTCGTGATGCTGGCTTTCCGGCCCAACCCAGGCTGGATGAGGATAATGTGGGTAGCAGTTTTGTGAGTTTTCTACGAATGGAGAGGGTAACAACGCTGTCGTGATATATGACCATGCAGTTGTGAGCGACGTTTAACCCTAAAATAACGCTCGTTATATCATGAAACTCTTGCAAAAACTGAAACTGTGAAGAACTATTATCAGAAAATGAGAAAACTGTTGTAAATTGTCATAAATTTGCACTCAAAGGGATTTTCATGACAGCGAGAGATAAATAAACACTGATTATTGTTAGCTGATGACAGTTTATAATGTGTGATTTGAATTATTTTCATTGTTTATAAGTTTGTTTTTTTTTTTTTCTACATACAGGGTGGTCAAAAAGTACCTTTCCTATGTGGAAAAAAATCATATATTTGTTTTACATTAATGTTATTGAAAATTGATTTTCTGTTTGAAGTCACAAGGCTTGGGAGATTCTCATATGAATCCTACACAATTTCACCTTTCACTAAACGCACTCTGCTTGGTTAATTTGGTAGTCTGGCACTGGTAGTCAAGTGGTTAACGCGCTCGTCTCGTAATCCAGGTAGCGTAGAGATCCGCTGGTTCGAATCCCACCTAGTGCACTAATTTTTCCTCATTAATTTGAGTTTGTGACCACATATGTAATAATAAGACTCTGATGATTAGGTGGTAGAAAATGTTTTGAGCCTCAACCTCGCCATAATACTAAAGAGTATTATTATTGTTATTTGAACGCAATAACAGAATACGTTTGTGTGCCGGTTGACACGGAGATTTTGAGAGTGGAGAGTGTTTCTGGAACGGGCCCCAGGTGTCAATGACCCCGGATGCATTTCATCCTGAATGACATAAAACTCAAGCATCCAGTTTTAATTACGTCGACCAGAAACCCAAGTACACTCAAAGCCAGGCGCGGTCGGTGGGAAAATGTTTTGTGGGTGCTGCCACATAAACCGGACTAAAATGGTATTTATAGAGTCACTCTTTCAGTATCTAGAGAGTTTGGGTGTGTTAACCATGCTAATAATAAAAAATAATCAATAATTATTCTAGAAACGCCAGCCTCCGTGGCGTAACGGTTGTGACTTCTGCATGCCCGTAGTCCAGAGGTCCCAGTTGGACCAGTCTTTTCGAGAAAAAAATCTGTTTCCTCCAAACACGTGAGGCTGGCATTTCCGGGGCCATACCCGGGCTGAGTGAGGTTAATGTGGGTAGCTGGTACGATTCCCAGCGAATGGAGGGTAACACCCCCGTCCTGATCAGGACGTTAAAACCAAATAAAATCGTTGGCGTTAGGAAGGGCATCCAGCAATAAAAAAAAGTGCTCCACCCGACCAACCTCAACCATGAGGTTGAACAATGCCGACCCCAATAGCATCGCATGAGCTAATATGGGATAAAGACAAGGGAGATATATATACATATAATAATTATTCTAGAAATGTGTGATGATTTTCATTGTGTACGATCTAGGACTTGAGAAAATCGTCTCTTTTTCGTCTGGGGGTGCTGCAGTTCCGCGCCTGCTCAAGTCACTTAAGTGAACTATTATAAAGTCACTTAAATGACTTAAGTACAGGCGTTTCACTTTGAGGGTTTCCTCGATCAATATAATCTCCCAGGTTCTTGTTTTCTCTAAACTCCAACTTGAGAAGAAAAAATTAAGCTGTGTCTGTGTGTTTTTATGTAACATTTTTTTTTTTTTTTTTTTTTTTTTTTTTTGTAAGATGAGTGTTTCACAGCCTTTTTTATTTCGTAGCCATGAAACAGGAGCTACTGTAGACGCTTGTGGTCTGTGTTGTAGCCTGTCCATCCCGTAGTGTGCCTCCCCTCTGATGGGCGAGAAGTGACACAATACTTCCCATTTAGGTGCTGGATCAACACGAGCGCACCGGAAGGTATCCCTTACAAACAACTGTAACTTAAAACTAATTTTTTTTTTTTTTTAAACCAAATTTCGAATTTTTTGTCAGCGCGGGGGTTCGCATGGCAAGCGAGTGCTTAACCACTGAGCTATTCTTGCGCTAATTGGGAATAAAACTTAGAAGCCAAATAAATATGGCTTAGGATGGGTCCTCTGTATACAAAAAACAACACGATGAATTGAAATACCTAATATTAGTTATTGTTGATTTTTTTTTTTTTTTTGAAAAAGTTATTCCCGAGTAAAGGTTTATTTATATATTTAATAAATATAATAATAATTATATCGCCTTATTTATACTGCCCGATTAGAACTTCCATTATTCCAGCTGTAAGCTCAAAACGTATAAATACTCGTATGTGGTCAAAATCCCAAATGGGAGAATAACTGTTCATATTTCTGCATAACTGTTGAGGAAAAACAGATTCCCATTCACATCAGGTCCTATACATTCAAGATTGAAAAATCTGAAAAATTGCTTTTGAAACAGGAGAGAGCCATCTTTTCATGGATGACCTGGTTCTGTCAGGTAGCTCAGTGGTCAAGGCGTCTGTCTGGTAATCTAGAAGGCGTGGGTTCGAAACCCAGTCGGGACGTGACAAATTAACCTCCCATTTGGGATTTTGATCACATAATAATACGTCTTGGCAGAATCATAGGCAAAAATATACAAGATATTGTAAATTAAAGTGGTAAAGTCCTATGATTCTGCGCTACCCACTAACATTGTGACATAATAACACAAAGAAAAAGCATTATTATTATTATTAATACGTCTTGGGCTTACTGGTGGAATAATGGGACTTAATAGTCCTAATCGGGCAGTATAAAGAAGGCGATATCTTCTGTAATTTGTAATGTAATAATGTATATTTATTTTAGTTTTTTTTTTTCCAATTTTTGTGGCTCTCTCCCTAAGGAATACTTCTAAGGAGAGTTTGCTGATTGAGAACAGATCATATTGGCTGCATAGTGGGTAATGGGTATTCTCTTTTTCGAAGCCTGGCTGCAGTGGCTGCCTAGTAGTCGACGCAGCCAAGAGAAAGCATTGTGCTGTCAGAGGTGAGATTTGTTGACAGTTCACTCCTTACTCCTCTGTTTATAACATGATTATAATAACGGTAAGTTATTTGAACAATGAACAACTTCCTCTCTGTTTCTCTCTCTCTTTTCTCTCTCTCTCTCTCTCTTTCTCTTTCTCTCTCTTTTCTCTCTCTTTTCTCTCACACTCTCTCTCTATCTCTCTCTCTTTCTTTATCTCTCTTTCTCTTTCTCTCTTCTTCTTTTCTCTTTCCTTCTCTCTCTCTCTCTCTCTCTTTCTCCTTCTCTCTCTCTTTCTGTTTATTTCTTTCTCTCTCTTTCTCTCACTTTCTCTCTCTCTCTCTTTCTCTCTCTTTTCTCTCTCTTTTCTCTCACACTCTCTCTCTATCTCTCTCTTTCTTTATCTCTCTTTCTCTTTCTCTCTTCTTCTTTTCTCTTTCCTTCTCTCTCTCTCTCTCTCTCTTTCTCCTTTCTCTCTCTCTTTCTCTCTCTCTCTTTCTCCTTTTCTCTCCCTCTTTCTCCTTTTCTCTCCCTCTATCTCTCTCTCTTTCTCTCTCTCTATTCATCTCTTTCCAAGTCCTAAATGATGAGAACTTGTAAGTTTTCACAGCAAATCGTTGATAAGAAAATAACAGCATTGCCAGACTACACTCTTATCTACAACATGACTTATCTACACTCATTACACTCAATGACATAATATTACAAGGTATACGATTGCCAAAATTTCCGGAAGTAGGTTCTCTTGTTTGGGAGATTTTTAACTGTAAATCAGCTTACTTATTTTCCAAATATTTTAGCTGTAAATCAGCTTACTTACTTTCCGAGTATTTTAGCTGTAAATCAGCTGTACCTACTTATTTTTATAAGCAATACAATCGAGCAATAAAATCAATTCTATTGGTTTTATTTTACCAAAAAAAAATTTAAATTTTACCTGTAATTTTAATACTGTCATCGATGAATAGTTATATGCCCAAAATGAATAAATGACAGAACTGTTGTTCCATGTTAGAATCACACCGTCCTTTTCGAACTGGCTTACCTGTAACAGAGGAAAATGTAAATTAAATTAGTTCGGGAATTCAGGTTTTACAAAAAAGTGTTTTTTTTTCTTCGGCCAAGGTTGGAAGGTTTTATGTCGGTTTGGGGAGTACATACGATTTAAATTTAGCGTAAGTATACCATGCTCCTGAGTTCTATCCCCGGTCGGAGCAGACTTTTCACACAGAAAATTCTGTTCCCTCCGTACACGTGAGGCTGGCATTTCCGGCCCTACCCAGGCTGGGTGAGGTTAATGCGAGTAGCTGGTACGATTCCCAGCGAATGGAGAGTAAAACCCCCGTCCTAATCCAGCACGTTAAATCAAATAAAAACGTTGGCTATCACTTCTTTTTCGGAATCATCCGCGTTCTCCCGTTTTTTTCCACACGAAGTGTAATTTTTGCTGATTCAAACTCTCGCTCAACTTTCTAAACATTGATATCGAAAAGAAGAAACACTTTATTTTGAGGAAAAAATTTCTCCTCCTTAAATTTCTTACAATGGGCCATTGTTGTATTGTTCTACGACCATTAAAATTATCGTCAGACTCTGAAGAAGTTGATTACATTGTTGTTGTTATTGGTTGCTGCTGACGATAGTAATGTGACTACCAGGTCCCAGTTCCTTTAGGTGTAACGTCACGTGATCTTTTTTTTTTTTTTTAATGAGTGTTTCACAGCCTTTTTTATGTCGTAGCCATGAAACAGGAGCTACTGTAGACGCTTGTGGTCTGTGTTGTAGCCTGCCCGTCCCGTAGTATGCCTCCCCTCTGATGGGCGAGAAGTGACACAATACTTCCCAATTAGGTGCTGGGTCAACACGAGCGGTTACCTTCCGGATACCAACACCATTCCTGGACGGACAGCTTTCCCAGAAAGCTTCCTCACTCTCATAATCTATTAATTTCGCTCTAAAGTGATTAATTCCACAGAGATATAACAAAAAATGTCTATTAATAAAATTGCGACCTTAATAATGACTATAACTTTTGATATTTTTGATACGCTCTCAAATGATTAATTCCACAGAGATATACATGCGCGGATATAGCCCTCTTGTACTGGGGGGGCACAATCGCACAATATACCTAACTAGCAAGCCCCTTCGCAAGCCTTTCGCACGCACACACACATACACACACCCACACACACACACACACACACACACACACACACACAAATGTCAATATTTTTCGTGTCACCCATCCATTTCTTGTCCTTACTAGAGCTCAAGAATGGCTCATCAGAATTTCGCGATCAATATGTCAAATGAAGACTCCAACCCTTGCAAAAACATTCTCGCTTTGAGTTGATAGGTCGTCAAGACAATTTTCGAGAAAAATGTCATTCAGGTCAAATACGTAAATACTTTTTGTTTACCCATCCATTTTATGTCCTTTCTCAACGTAGCTCAAAAACGGCCCATCATAATTTCGTGATTGATATCTCAAATGAAAACTTGAACTTTTGCTTATAACTTTCTCTTTTTGAGTTGATACGCCGCCGCCGCGGCGCCGTCACGATAAATTTTGAGAATTTTTTTAATTTCGGTCGAAAAATGTGATTTTTTTGTGTCACGCATCCATTTTTTGTCCTTACCCCGTGTAGCTGAACCCTATTAGAGATTAGAGATATATTCTCTGATCCAAATGGACCTATAGGTAAAATTTCAGATTTCTCGGACAATCTGTGTGGATTTGACAACTTTATTATTTAGTTATTTCTTATTGGTCTTAGAATTGGGAATTATTTTGGGTCCCGTGCCCCCCTAGCTTATTGAGATCTCTTTTTTTACTGGATTAGTCTTAGAATTGGGAATTATTTTGGGTCCCGTGCCCCCCTAACTTATTGAGATCTTTTTTTTATAACGGGATTAGTCTTAGAATTGGGAATTATTTTGGGTCCCGTGCCCCCCTAACTTATTGAGATCTTCTTTTTAACGGGATTAGTTTTAGAATTGGGAATTATTTTGGGTCACGTGCCCCCCTAGCTTATTGAGATCTTTTTTTTTACGGGATTAGTCTTAGAATTGGGAATTATTTTGGGGCCCGTGCCCCCCTAACTCATTTTTTATACGGGGTTAGGTATAATGAAATTTGAGAAACACCGCTTACTGAAAAAATCTGGGGGGCACGTGCCCCCCGTGCCCCCCCCTATATCCGCGCATGGAGATATAGCAAAAATGTCTATTAATTGCGACCTTATAATGACTACAACTTGGTATATTGTTGATAATAATCTGCTATGAAGTGTTTGTATGGTGTTCATTTGTTCATGTTAAGTTTAGTAAACAAACAATACTGAATATCATTGTTCCTTGAACTATAAATTTCTAAAGCAGTTGAAGTACCGAAGCTGTAAGAAGTTGAGTCGTAGGAACTGTTCTATGGAGGCGTTTTCAATTAACTTTGGAAGTTGAAGTACTTAGCTTCTAATAGCTTCTGAGGTATCTGCAATGAAATTTTATAATTAGCTATTGTTCATATTGAGTGTAGGCTGTGTAGTCTACAGTTAGTAGGTAGCTATAGGTATAATAGTAATAATGTTGTTGTTGTTGTGACCAGTAAACTTTCAAGAGAAGTTTATCTTGGGTAGGATGGAATCCAATATTTTTTATACTCAAATTAACCTCACCCAGCCCGAGAGAGGCCGGGATAAACCAGATAATTTTTTTTGAAGAATTTCAAATAATATTTTGTCTCAATGTCATTAAATAGGATGTAATGCATTTTTAGTCACCTTACAGGAGTAGATGGAGGAATTAATAAAAAGTGCAAGATAAATTAATGTGTGATCGGTAAAAAAAAAAAAAAAAAAACCTCCTAATTTTTTTGTTTGAATCAAGAGACTCTAGACAAGAGACCCTGTGTTTCCATTCAATTATAACTATGTATGTATGGTATAGTCAAGTGGTGAGTAGTCACTGTGGCAGAGCGAGTTAGCGCGCTAGGCATTGCACACATGGTGACCTGGGTTCGATTCCCAGCGGGGGAGGATTTTTTCTGCTCTGTACTTGGATGATCGGGGTCCACTCATACCTCGTGAGGAAAAATGAGTAGCTGCTTTAATGTGAAGCAGCGACCAGTGGCAGAATCTTAGGCAAAAAAATAATACAAGATATTGTAAATTAAAGTGGTAAAGTCCTATGATTCTGCGCTACCCACTAAAATTGTGACATAATAACACCAAGAAAAAGCATTATTATTATTATTATGGTATAGTCAAGTGGTTAACGCGCTAGTCTGATAATTCAAGTAGCAATGTGATCCGTGGTTCGAATCCCACCTAGAGCATGAATTTTTCCTCATTAATTTGAGTTTGTGACTACATCTTAATAAGATTCTGAGGGTTAGGTGGTAGAAAATGCTTTGAGCATCAACCTCGCGTGCTGGTTACCTTCCACTAAAGAGTGTTATTATTAGAGAGAGAGAAAGAAAGTAAATTTTATTCACAAACAACTGATATTACTATCGAGGCTTGCCATAAGACACAGTACCTACTCTTGTTACTTGTGTTTTGAAGTAGAGAATGACAATGGTTATTTTCAGGCTGGTTTGTACAGATACAGTTTGTATAGTTGTATACCTACCTAAACTACATATACCAATACTTATACATATATGTATCTAACTATTACCCACTTTAAAATGTAAACCATCGATATTTTCTCTCACCGTATTGACGTCGAGTGAATGTGTTGTATGCGTCAGCCAGACTGTTTCCACCTAACAAGAGTGATGTCATAACGTAAGTCTGACCTATGAGTTGCACCTCTACGTATATAAATATATGTATAATAATGTATATGCATACTCGTAAGAATATCACGCACAATTGCTGTAGTTTATGGAGTACCTACTTAATGATTATTATTATTATTTATGCTTAGGTAAGACAAAGTAATATATATACGGTAAAAAATACAATGAAATTAGTGATAATAATTATCATATTTGTGTAAATCACTTTCGTGATATCACAACTACTCAAACTCGCTTTAATAAATCTCCGCTGAAACCGGGACTTGAACCACCGACTTCCAGGTTACAAGTCCGCCGCCTTATCAATCAAGCTACTGAGGTCGGTCACCTGAGTAATCTACATCTATCTATAAGGTTGTGTCTGTTTATAATACCACAGCCCAAATGGTGACAGATATCGAAATTTACATGAGAATCGACCCCTCCCAACATCACTGGCGCCCCTGACAATCACCCCCTGTCCCCCAAAAAGTCCGCCCCTGCGAGTTACAGACAGAACGACTGGAATCATGGGCGTAGCCAGGATTTTGGCTAGGGGAGGGGGGGGCAGCTGATGAGGAAAATCAATAGTACCTAGTGTTGCATACTCCCTGGAATTTTCTGCCCCCTGGCAACTGCCCCTCCCTCTGCCCCCCCCTTGCCCCCCCCTGGCTACGCCCATGGCTGGAATAAGTCAAAAAAGGGGTAATACTTCGTAAGAATAAATTATTATTGTCTAGACTCCATGCAGACTTTTGAGTATCGATCTTAAATTTTATGCCTGTGGCGACATATATAACATACACCAGATATGCTTAATATGCGTATTTTACGGCGCTATGAATCATACACGCTAAAATAGAAAGCACATAATTATTTCCTGACATAAATAATAATATCGCTTTATTTATACTGCCTCATTCGTACTAATGAGAACGTACTAACAAAGACGCAGAATTATGTGGTCAATATCCCAAATAGGAGAATAACTTGCCAAATTTCGGCTGGATTTCGAACTAACGACCTCTGGATTACCAGTCAGACGCCACTGAGCCACCGGGACAAACGTATACACAATTTTTTTTATTTAATTTTTCTCCTCTCTTATAATTTGGCCCAAGTCCTGATGTATATATAGCGGTGATGGACCTGAGGAGGTATGGGTGGCTCCCCGGACATACAAGTACAGAGCAGAAATATTCCTGCCCTGCTGGGAATCGAACCCAGGTCACCGTGTGTGCTAATGCGCTACACCACTAAACTACGGTATACTGACTTACCAACTCACTACATGACTGAACTCAAATACCCATTTTTAAAAAAAGATGAGTGTTTCACAGCCGTTTTTATTTCGTAGCAATGAAACAGGAGCTACTGTAGACGCTTGTGGTATGTGTTGTAGATTGTGCAAATGTGCATCCCGTAGTATGACTCCCCTCTGATGGGCAGAAGTGACACAATAAATACTTCTCAATCAGGTGCTGAGTCAACACGAGCACACAGGAAGGTGTCCCATACAATAAATTACAACTGTTTTTAGTAAAAAATTCGTCAGTTCTGGGGTTCGAGTTCGATAAATATTCCAATGTTATATTATTTCGGGTGGCGCTAAATTCAGGCTAGAAACGCTGGAAATAAACAAATATAGGGCGTCTGGCCGTAACTCGGGTGCAGCAATGATTTCGGCCCTGTTTGACATGCACTCCTCAGGCCCTAGGGCCCCTAGTTCCACCCCTGACCACGCCCTAGCCGATATTAATCCAGCGTTGACGTACTCACTGCAGAAAGCAAATTTAGCAAATCAGTCCGCGTCTCGTTATTGCTGATTTCGATTCGCGAATGAAATTTAGGTCATAGCCCGTCATGTCCAAAAATGAAGACGCCGAATCACTGTCGGAAGACAGCGAATTTTCGGATTCAGATTGCTCGCTTCACGCTTCTTGCTGAGTATATACACACACGAGATATATACAGCTGAGTGGAACTAATATTTTCATAATAAACTCGAAAATAAATTCAAAACTCAACAATGTTTTATTAATAAACACGAATCTGAACTCAAAACACCCACAACGGATTTAAATAATGTTTAATTCACATTAAATGGAAAATCGGGATATAGATGTTATAATAATATGGAAGTGATATTTATGTATTTATGTGTCGTATATTAAGTACTAGCGGGCTGTCGCCCGCTTTGCGGGCCGAGGCATGGCCGTGAAAGCAAAAAATCCTTTTTCGCCAATGGCAGGTGTTGTAGTGGGAGTTTCGAAAAATCCCGCCTTATTGCACATCTAGACTATAAGACAAAGCTACCTACCAAATTTCAGCTTCCTAGGACTTACGGTTTGGGCTGTAGAGCGATGATCAGTCAGTGGTCAGTGAGTGTCTTTGACATTTATATATTAAGATGTATCTGTGTCCTATATTTATTATGTATTTGTGTATTATTAAGAAAAAAGTGAGTAGGTATATGCATGCACTATAAATAAATATGTATGTATGTGCTCGTAAATGTGGTACGGTGTATATACAATTATACATATAAATATGTGTTTACTCATAATATGTGGCACCAGAATTATATTTTAATGTTTCGGAAATCGGGAACAATAATACTATACAGTTGTGAGTATTTATGTGGCAACAAAAATTCCTATTTTTCGCCATTTACAATGAATGTGAATTATATTATATCTTTGTCTTATCGTGTCCCACGTTTTAGTGGACTAGACACTCTAGACAGATATCTACAAAATGGCACATAGAAAGCAAAATTTTTTCAATAAGATTCTGAGGGCTAGGTGTTAGAAAATGCTGTGAGCCTTAACCTCGCCTGGTGGTTACCAAAGATTATTATTATTTCAGGGCTAATAAAATGGACCCCACCCCTAGTGCCGCTACATAGGTTTATAAGTTCAGAATCGGGGTGCGTAACCCCCACAGGCTCAAACTTTCGTGCAATCCCATGGCCTGTTTCTGGCCCAACAAAGGCTGGGGAAGGTTATTGTGGGTATGATGTTTGAAAGTTTCATGAAAAATGGAGGATGAAACACCCGTTCAGAATGACCTCGATGAAGAAGATAAATATGTGGTCAAAATCCCTAATGCGGTAAAATAACTTGTCATAACCCGGCTGGGTTTCGAGCTCGCAACCTTTAGATTACCATTTGTTAAAATTAATAATTTAAACTTAATTGATCAAAAATCAATAGATTTCGATAGTTCCTATAATGATCCTTATTTCACCAGAGCTCAGTGGCGGCTCGTCGGGTGAAGACACTGAAGACATTTTCACCTAATTTTGAACAGTGAAAACACTACTCATAATCCCTTGAACATGGCACAATTGATCCAACTCAAAGAAGAAAAAAAAAGAGTAAGCTTTGTGTAAAATAGATCAATGCTGCTTAACATTTCATGTTACTTTCCAAGGAGAACACCAAATGTGAAGACAATTCGAAATTGTCTTCAGTTGTCCTTGAATCAACCAATCAGAGTTGAGTATTTCCAAGTAGGTATCATGAAATATTAGGCAAGAACTATATCTATGTAATATGCTACTGAGGACAGTCTTCAGTTGTATTCAGTTTACATTATCTACACGACCTCATACGAAATGTCACGAAGCCACATACCATGTGAGATGTCATGTGTTTTTGATATTAACATTGTTGCCAGTAGCATTATGCCAGACCTAGGAAACCAGTCAATGATTTAGCATCCCATATCTAGCACAATCTTGTAATTAAAATAATAATAATAACGTAGGCGTTAGGAAAGCAGGATTTTGTGTCAGGAATTTTGGATATTATTTCTCATTTTTTGGGTTCTAGTTTTGTACATAGTTCCTAAACGATAGCCGATACCAATAAATTTTAACTATTTATGTATCTTGTCAACTATAGTCTTAAAAAGGACATCTCGATTGAAGTCAAATCTCGGAAATAATTATTTAATGTAGGTACCGAAATTGAGCCAAATAAGATAATCTGGTATCTAGTTGTTCCAAGAAGTTTTTAAATAGGGACAATGGTGGTCCTGTTTAAGATCCTGACTATGGAACCACTTTAAAAAATAATCATGAAATTAGACGTGTTGAAATGAAATTCTCAAGAGAAAATTCTGTTCAAGCGGTGTAGTATTATTTTTTTAAATAAATAAATACATACGTCTTACATGATTTGAGGGATTTCTTTAAATTTAAAATATAGCTCTTGAAGTTTGTAGAAATTTAGCTATGAAATTAACTTGGCAACATTGTATCTCTTATCTTTAGAATGTAAACAAAACTTGTAGCGCACTTTTTAAATTTTATTAGATTATTTTCAAATCTTTTCAACGGTAATCAAGTGATTTTTAATTGGTGTAACTAGTTAATAAAGTTATTTCCCAGTATTTGATACAGGATAGAAACATTATTCCTACCTGATCTGACCTGTGCTTTTCATAATAAGTTGAATATTAAGTAGCTATGTACTTCTTTCAGTGTCAGAAATAACATTATAATTATGCAGGTTGCAGGTAGCTAAGCACACAGCTTCCAGTGAAGTACTTAAAATTATAAGGCAATATCTGTGTTTTTCATAAATAGTCATTTAAACATCAATGGTAACACAAATTTAAGCTGATTTTATATTTGTAGTAAGTATGTTTTCTTAGATTTATTTTGTAATCTGGTGGTGGATTTTCTTCCAGTTTTGGATTGTAATTTTTAGTCTTCAACTAACTTTCTTTCCTTCCCAGTTCTAACCCCTCTTTAAAATGTTGTACCTACCTATCTACTGAGGTATAATCCTAATATTTTTATTTTAATTCCTTTTTACCAACTTTTAGTTAATATTTTTTATTAAGATGAATAAATATTTTTTTATTAAGATGAATAATTAATAACAATGTTTCAAAGAAACAATGAGATTCCCACAAAATCATGGGGTTCAAACATTAAAAGTAACCCCATTCAGATTAAGAAGTAATGAGGATAAGATAGATATTATGATTACTGGATGTCCAATTTCTCCAATTACTATAACCACCACTAAAAAAGTAAAGCAAATGCCTGCCCCACAGCCATACAGTTCAAGCCTGAATGGCTTATGAAAAATGAATGGCTGTGTACCAGCTCAAGTGTTGACAAATTGTTCTGCTGGCCTTGTTTATTTATTAAGTACCAAGTGTTCTCCAAAAAAAGTACCTATAAAAACTTATATGATGCAAAACTGGTATGAGAGAAAACCATGCTCTGCAGGGAAACAGCCATAACTTACAATGGGCTGTGTTTATGAGACCATAAGAACTAAGATCTGATAAATTAATAATTTTATTTTTTCAATACTTCTGGGTATAATTTGTCTTCACCTAGTCTTGAAGTCAGGAGCCGCCACTGCCAGAGCTAAAACTAAAGATGCTGCAGTAGTGTTGCGGGATTGCCTCCTCAACGGAATCGGACCATGAATTCAATAACACATTAAAAATATTCAATAACACGTTGCGGCCTCCGCATAGTTCTAGCCAATTAGCGTGCGGCAATTAACCGCATTTTTGCGCACAATAACATTAGCACTGGGTGCTGGCTACTTGCTACTTTGGAGAACATGTATGTACCATTGTACATTATACATAACATCTATGTACCTACTTATAGTTTTCATAAGAAACAGGGCCGGGATTTGAAGAGATGGTCCGGTTTCAAGGAAAGCGATTATTTATTATTAAACTCTTTATTAAAAGGACATAATTGCGTTAGGAAGGGCATCCAGCCGTAAAAAAATGTGCCAAAACCAACCAACCTCAACCATGAGGTTGAACAACGTCGACTCTGCTCAAGTGGAATAAGACAGAGTAAAAGACGAAGAAGAAGAAGAAGAAGATTAAAAGGACATAATTATGTATAAGCAAAGAATGGTATAAATTTAAATACAAAATTGACAATATAAATATGTATATAAACAAGAAGAAAGAAATTAAGCAACATGGATGAAATAAATAAGACGTCCTAACTAAAGAGTGGATTATGGCCTATGACAATCTCACGTGTTTTTTGTACTTGAGGGGAACAGAATTTTTTGTGAGAAAATTCTGCGCAACTCGGGAATCAAACTCGGAATCTCTGGACCACGGGTCCGTTACACTGCTTCGAGTGTGCAAAATTGAAATAGAAATACCTAGTTTCTACGTTGTTCGCTGGTACATAATATATTACTTCCGGGAAATTTCTAATATTAGAAATCGGAAGTATTGTGTTCGTTTTTAACCTTTTTTGTTTTTTTAAAACCTTCAGCACATCCCCACCTTCAGCACAAGATTTTTGATCCTTTGAAGGTGGGTATAATACCCTTATTATTTGTATTTGTGAAATATAAATACATGGAAACTAAAAAAATAATAATATTTTTTTGCTCCGATTTCAATTTTTTAACTCTAAGGGATAAATATTAAACTGGATTAAAGTTGAAATGAGCTAGACTGTCCCATGTCCCTAAACTTGGGCCATAGTGTGCTGTGATTGTTTGAAAAACATGAATCTCCGACTTGATGGAGTGTGTCGAGCTTATCTTCGCTTTAGTCTTGTTTCATAATTTGGCCATAAGTCCAATTTCAGACCTACAACCCTGATAGCAAACATTTAAACAAGTCTCTCGAGGCCAGTAACTTAGCTAATTATTTATCATAAGTGTGTAATCTGTATGCCCCGAGGCTACTCTATTTACACGAGTACGGAATGTGAGTTTTCCGAGTGTTTGTGAGTAGGTAATATAAGTGTTTGATTAGAATACATGAAAGGTTGTTGCGTTTCCTGTCTGCCCGGTGGGAAGCCGCCCAATTTTGGTGAAGAAGAGTTTCAAGGAAAGTGCGGGGGTACATTGGACCGTCATGTAACGTTTTTTTCGGGGCGGATAATAAATGAAGAGTACGCGTAGAATGTTAATAGATAAGTAGGTATGTCTTTCTTTATAAATTTATATATTGAATCTAGCTTTTTCTGCAGATCTTCATGTAATAATAATAATATCGTCTTATTATACTGCCCGATTAGGACTATTAAAGTCTCATCATTCCAGTAGTAAGCCCAAGACATATTATTATGTGGTAAAAATGCCAAATGGGAGGATAACTCGTCATGTCCCGGCCGGATTTCGAACCCACGACCTCTGGAATCTTTGGATTCACAGAGTGCCGCCTTTACCACTGAGCTACCGGGACATGTACAACACAATGTAAGAATTAAATGCAGTATTTAAATTTAAGTACGCTGTTATGGCGTCGTTCATGTTCACAGACTAAGTACCCACACATAATTCTAAATAAATATTATTAAAGTGCATATTATTCTTCATAATCTTCATTTTTTTCCTAGTACTTACACACGAAAAGTCACCAGAATGGCACAAACAAATTCAATTAATTCAATTGTCGCTCATTAAAATGCACGCGGAAGTGGCGATGTTGCAAAATTTTCATAATTAGGATCAAAACGTTACGCCCGGGCGACATTAATTTTACGGGATCTGTCACGGAAAACAAATTTGTTAACATAGTGGACAATGCGCGACCAGTGGCGGTCACGGTGACAATGCGTGACCACTGTGACCAGTTTGGTCATGCTTTGTCTTACTGCTGGAATAATGGGACTCATTATAGTTCGAATCGGACAGTATAAATAAGGCTTAATTATTATTACCAAAAAGCTTTACTAAATCTTCGCTGAACCCGGGATATCACAACTACTCAAACTCGTTTAGCTAAATTGACTAAATCTACACTGAAACCGGGACTTGAACCACCGACCTCCAGGTTACAAGTCCGCTGTCTTATCGATCAAGCTACTGAGGTCGGTTAAAGCCTGTAATACCTATGTAGAACTTTCGCTGGCTGAAAATACATGAAATACATAGGAACTCTGTTTTTTTTTTTAGAAACTCTTTATTAGTAAAACATACCTATATTCTACAGACAAATATAATAGTAAACATTAAAAATATAAAATTGACAATATTAAGAAAAATAAGGAAAGTAAAAAATCAAAATACATTTATATAGGTACTTAATGTGTCTAAAGGGGCGGGGTCATTGCCTATGGCAATCTCTTCCACCCAACACTTCTGTTTTCCGTTACCTTACACTCTGCCGCGCTGTATCTTTTTTGTACAGGGCGTTCTTCACACCTCGACCGAAATGTTTGATTGTGTAAGATGAATATCAGTATTTTTCTTATCAATTACGCTTTTTCTCAAAATCCTATCGCAAATCCGCCACTGCAAGGGCACAATTCGCTTACAAAGCCATATGTACGTGCATTTTGCTCGCAATAGTTCGCTCGTTGTGAGTTTGCATAATTTTGGGCGTAAAAAAAATGTGACAACGGATAATTTGTTCATGACCATATCGAAAACGGAGCGTGCAATTATTATGAGATGCACTTCTTGGTTCTTATGCATTTTTTGTGGTGATGCTTTTCTCATGTTAGTCCAGCATGGATTTTAGATATTTTTTACATATACATATTTTGCATTTTCATTTTTCTTAGCTCGTCAACAATAATTGTAATATTTGTACAGCTTTTCTAGTCAACTTGATTCTCTACGTTTTAACTGTGATTTTTTATTTGTCTTCTTAAATTTTCTTATTGTGTTTTCTTATTTGTATTAATTTTATATTGAAAAATTGTTAAAATATATATATATATATATATATATTATATTATTCTATGTAATCAATGTACATTGGGCTTGATCTGTCAATAAAGAATAAATTAAATTAAATATTTGTAATATGTGCGATCACGAGATGCACTTCTGATGCATTTTTTGAGGCGTTCTTTTTTTTCGTAGTCGTCTGCACTCGATCAAGCCACTGAGGTCGGTTGACACTGTATATGATTTAGATAAGTAATTACCTCATACTGACACAGTTACCACTGTTTAACTGTTAGTTAAGTGTAGATCAAGGGCACCCTAGAAGTGCAAATAGAAGATCATAAACAGTGTCTAATGTCACCCATGAATTCATTCATATAAATCTTTCTCCTCTTCCTTGTAATATGTACGAGTATGTGCGAGAACATTAATACCAAATATGTAAATTACATAATGTAAAAATTATGTTACCGTGAATGTACTTTTAATGTGTTTACATAAAAGTTTACAAGATTTGTTTACATTTCCGGTCCTACCCAAGGTGGATGAGATTGAGTGAGTAAGGTTTATGTGGGTAGCTGGTACGATTCCCAGCAAATGGAGGGTAAAACCCCGACCTAATGAGGACGATAAATCAAATAGAATCGTTGGTTATGAAGGGCATCCAGCCGTAAAAATGTGCCACAACCAACCAGCCTCAATTATGAGGTTGAACAATGCTGACCCCAAGTAGGATTGGGAAAAGTCAAAGTGAATATAGATTAATGTTTGCAAGAGGTCTCTTAATTCTCTCATCTATACTTATAAAAGAGAGTTTCACTCACTGACTGACTCACTGATTCATCACTGTTTCTCCGAACTGGTAAGTCCTTAGGAAGCTGAAATTTGGTAGGTAGTTTTGTCTTATAGTCTAGATGTGCAAAAAGGCGGGATTTTTCGAAATTCCCACTACAACACCTGCCATTGGCGACAAAGGATTTTTTGCTTTCACCGCTATTTCTCCGCACGGCCATCCCTCGGGCCGCAAAGCGGGCGACAGCCCGCTAGTTGAAGATAATAAGATAGTTACCTTTTGGACTACCCGGGTTCGAATCCCGACGGCGTAGGAATTTTTCGGCTCTGTCGTAGGATGACATCATGTTTTTATTATTATCCATTTTGTAATTTATTTGTTTTAATTATTTGTTTGTATTCGTAATTCTAAAATAAAGTATTTAATAATACCGAGCTCAGTATTAGCTCGATCGATAAGGCGGTGGACTTGTAATCTGGAGGTCGGTGGTCCCGGTTTCAGCGTAGATTTAGTGAAGCTAGTTTGATTTATACTCGTAGGTGTGATATCATCAAAGTGATTAACATAAATACGATAACTTTTTTCTTAGTATACCTTATAATATTATTATAGTAAGCTTTATTAGATAGAACAAAAAATATATACAGTTAAATATAATGAAATTATAAAGAAAAAAACAAAAAATTGAGCAAAGATACAAGAACAAACTTTCTATAATTGGTAATAGAAAGAAAAAAAAAATACACAGAAACATGATGCAATAACTACCTCAAACCATAACAAAGACTTTGTTTAAAACATTCGAACAAAGTAAATAATAAAGAGCCAATCACCCCCCTCTTTCCCCATCCCCCCCTTCCCTCACAAACCAAAAAAAAACAAGTTTTTCTTTCACCAAAATAAATAATAAAACTACCTCAAATCAAAACAAAGACGTTGTTTAAATCATTCGAACAAAAAAAAAAAAAAACAAAAAAAATGCCAATCACCCCCCCCCCCCCCTTCCTCGTCACCCCTCTCCCTCACAAACCAAAAAAAATTGCGAGTTTTTCTTTCATCAAAATACACAATAAAACGCCGCCGGGGGGCGGGGCGGGGCGGCACGGCTCATGGCACTCTCTTCCGCTCAACCCCTTGACCATTCGCTGACCCGGCCCGTCCACGCACTCAGCTCAAGGTCTCCGCGGGCTATTTTTAACCCGCGCCGCGAAAACATTCTCGATGAAGGGTGGCGCGGGGCGCCGAGAGATGGACGGTAGTGTGGAAATACCCTCGAACACGTGATTTTTTTTTTTTTTTTTTCTCTGGTGTAAATATTTGGCGTTTTCGTCGGGCCCACGCATTTTGTTTGTGTTTTCAATTACTCGTTCTTGTTCACTGCTGTCTTCACAATTGACGTACATATACAAATATACATGTGTAATTGTGTATTTGTATGAATATTTTTTTTTTTTGAAAGTTATCATATTTGTGTTAATCACTTTCGTGATATCACATTTACTCAAACTCTCTTTACTAAATCTACGGTGAAACCGGGACTGGAACCACCGACCTCCAGGTTACAAGTCCGCCGCCTTATCGATGAAGCTATGAATATTATTATTATTGAATTAACCGACCTCAGTAGCTTGATCGATAAGGCAGCGGACTTGTAACCCGGAGGTCGGTCGGTTCTAGTCCTGGTTTTAGCGTAGATTTAGTAAAACGCGTTTGAGTAGTTGTGATGTCACGAAAGTGATTAACACTTTCGTGACATCTTATTCTTCGTTCCTTGTCAAACTTCGCCCCTTATTTAATATCCCGCGCTAATTCAAAATGACATTTCTGTCCCTTGAGTTTTGAGTTAGCGGAATTCCACTGCATATTATAAATATGAATACCTACCTAAACCCTCTAAGTAGATAGGTATACCCACTAAGGAGGTAGATAGGTATACTCGTACACACAAAATCAAAATCATAAGAGAGAAGGTTAAATAAGAAAAAGTAAAAAAAAGGTAACACCGAAATCTATGTACCTAGTGTCTTCCATTTTTTTCCACTTCACTCTGTATACAATTACTTCCATTTCACCCTGTATACAAGTAGGTGTCTAAATGTGTTCTCTTCTCCGTTTATCAGCAAATATTTGTGGTTCACATTAAGATTGATTCGACCTTCTCGCCAGAAACATCTGCAAAATCGGAATTTTTTGCTTCCTCATTTTTATAGGTTATCTGATGTGTTCTCTTATTTTCCTCCCAACAGTACCAACCAACTATTCATTGTCCTTCTTCTCTGTTCATTGTCCTTCTTCCTCCTCTCAATTTTATTCTCCTTTTCTTCCTCTCACTCCTTTAAAGGTCAATTATTTATAAAAACAAGATTATACAACAAAGAAAATAAAAAGTCCTTCAAGTTGAACTTTTCACCAAACCTTCAGCACAAGATTTTTTATCTTTTGAAGGTGGGTATACCCTCATTATTTGTTGAAGATGTTTATTTGTGAAATACGAGGTACGTCCGGAAAGTAAAGGGACAATTGTCGTAGGGGTTGGTAGGAATGTCTTTTCTTCAAGGTTGGCATACCTGCTTGTAGGGGAACTCCTAACGGTCACAATGAGCTCTTGCCCATCTCAGTTCATTGGAAAATGTCGTCGCAGGAGCCCGTCGCGTCAACCTCTACAGGTGCCGTTTGCTCCACCTACCGCAGGTGCGAGATTCGGGCAGTTTATCACTTTGCGTAGGAATTCAGCTGCTGAAATCCATCCTCAGCTACTGAAAACCTATGGACCTGAGGTGAGTTCACGTTCCAAGGTTTTCATGTGGGTTCAGAAGTTTAAAGAAGGTCGCACAACACACACGATGAAGAAAAAAGAGGCCATCGGTCGTTTCAGAAGAACTTGTTCAGCAAGTCAATGAAAAAGTCGCAGCGATCGTCGTGTGACCCTCAAAACCGTATTCTACTGACCTGGCGCCCTCGGATTTTCATCTGTTCACCAAACTGAAGGAGTAATTGCTTGGAAAAAGGTTTTTCAGCGACGAGGAGGTCAAGGAGACTGTGGAGAAGTGAGTGGAGCTTGTCGGTGATTATGTGGAGAAATAAAGGACTATATTTGGAACTTACCCTGTAAATTTTATGAAAATATATGCATTTTTCGAGTTTTAACATCAATTGTCCCCTTACTTTCCGGACGTCCCTCGTATAAATACATGGAAACTTAAAAAAAAAAAATCACCGGAAGGTATACCTTACAAAGAACTCTAACCAAACTTTTAATACAATTTTATTTTCGGTGCGGGGGTTCGAACTCGGGACCTTACGCATGGCATGCGAGTATCTTACCACTGAGCTAATCATCCGCTCTTAGTTGAACCCAAATTAAAAAAAAAACCTATAAAAAAATCGGTTTGTATAGTTAGAATACGCCTTCAAACTAAACTTTTTCTAGGCTTCATGCAATACATTTACCTAGGTAATTCGTAGATATACTATCGATCCTGGATATAAGAGAACGATTTACCAGGTCAAATTTACCTCTACATAATTATAAGTGAAAATAACCTCTTTGAAAAAGAATCCTGTGGATACAAAAGAAAAAACGAGTCCCCTAATTCTCCTGTTCCTCCGTGGCGTAACGGTTGTGACTACTGCCCGTAATCCAGAGATTTCGAGTTCAATCCCCGGTTGCGGCAGATTTGTCGAAGAAACTTCTGTTCCCTCCGAACACGTGAGGCTGGTATTTCCGGCCCCGCCCAGGCTGGGTGAGGTTAATGTGGGTAGCTGGTAGGATTCCCAGCGAATGGACGGTAACTATTTATCTCAATCAGAACGTTAAAACCAAATAGAATCAAATGGTCACAATAGATCTAATGTTAATTGTAAGGGTTTCACTGAAAACCCTGAAACAGTAATAGTAGTAATTCTCTTATATCCAGGTTCCCCTGTATACTAATGTTTAGGTAGATATGTAGATATTCTAGATAGTATGATGTATAAGAGAACGTCATAAAATATTTCATGTATACATATACATAAGTTAAGTTTTAAGTTGAGTTATCATATTTGTATTAATCACTTTCGTGATATCACAACTATACTCAAACTAGCTTTACTTAATCTACGCTGAAACCGGGACTTGAACCACCGACCTCTAGGTGACAAGTCCGCCGTCTTATCGATCAAGCTATACTGAGGTCAGTTCCAATATAATTATACATATTACCTTCCTACCTAGGTATATTAACAAACATGTGTTGCAAATTTTTCACTCATCAATGATTGTTTCTTTTCTATCTCACAAGACCTTGGCGAAATAACATCGCGAATATTTCAAGACTAGCCCACCAACTGATGGCTTGACACCCTCTCAGCTATCACCCCTATTCTATTGTCTCGTTACGAACATGCCCTGTGAAAAGTAGAACCACGGCCCCACCTAGGCTGGGTGAGGATAATGGAGATTATTGGTTTGTTTTAGAATGATTTCTTTTTGTTGTTGTTGAAATTTTGCACATCCTCTACATAATTCAGCCACAAGATACCTACCCTCTCTCTCTCTCTTTCTCTCTCTCTCTCTCCTTTATCTTTCAATTTTCCTCTATTCCCGTCTCTCTTTCTCCTGACAAGTCATCCTCCCATTTTTACCACATAATAATACGTCTTGGACTTACTGCTGGGATAATGGGACTTTTTTTTAAGCTTTATTAGGAGGACAAAGTACAGGTAACAGTATAAAATTAAGAAAAGAGAGAGAAAAAAAAAAAAAAACAAACAAACAAATGACAAAATAAATAAGTAAAAAAAGAAGAAAATAACAATAATGTCCTACCTAAAGGGCGGGGTTATTGCCTGTGGCAATCTCTTCCACCCAACCCTTATACTGCCTGATTAGGACTGAATAGTCCTAATCAGGCATGTATAAATAACGCGATATTATTATTACATGTCCTCTCTATTTTACTCCCTACTTTTGTCCCGGTAGCTCAGTGGTAAAGGCGGCACTCTGTGAATCCAGAGGTTCCAGAAGTCGTGGGTTCGAAACCCATGCAGCCGGGACATGACAAGTTTTCCTCCCATTTGGGATTTTTACCACATAATAATACGTCTTGGGCTTACTGCTGGTATAATTTCGAGACTCGGTTGAGTATAATGATTTCGTACTTAGCTTACATTGCACTCTTCATGCTAATGCAACATTGTTGTAATGACATTGAACATTTTGCAAATATTTCATTTCGTAAGTGATTATTTTTCGTCATGAAATTTTCTCTAGCAAAATGTTTTATGATGAAAAACCGATGTTAACACATTCCATAATAGTTGCCCGTCACAATTAGCATTGACCTTTTCTGTCGGCGATTCCGCCGTTGTGCGAAAACAAATGAACTGGGCGGATTCCAGATGGCTTTTCAACGCTTTTATTTTTTATTTTTTTATTTCTAAAAGATAAGGTTTTCACAGTCTTTTTTATTTCGCAGCCATGAAACAGAAGCTACTCTAGACGCTTGTGGTCTGAGTTGTAGCCTGCCCATTCCGTAGTATGCCTCCCCTCTGATGGGAGAGAAGTGACACAATACTTCCCATTTAGGTGCTGATCAACACGAGCGCACCGGAAGGTATCCGTTACAATCAACTGTAACCAAATTTAGAAGACAGATTTTTATCGTCTCGGGGCATCGAACCTAGGACCTTCCGCAATCCGCAAATCCGCATGGCAAGCGAGTGCTTAACCACTGAGCTAATCGCGCGCTCATAAAAGTCTGGGTGACTTGAGAGAGACAGCAATGGTCTCAAATATTTTTTTATTGACAATCTCATAGTCGGTATTTTATTTTCATATTTTTCGATATAGGGATCAGTAGAATGTGGAAAATACTCATTTTTACCAATTAAAGTAAATTAGACTAGATTCGATCGGTGAAGAAATTTTGGTCGGTGAAAGAGATACAAGTGATTTAGTATAAAAAAATACGACCGATTTCTAATATTAGAAATTTATCGGAATTAATATCAGGAGTTATAATACCTACGACAATCTCTTCCATGGCACATAACCCTTTTTAGTTCACAATTGTATACCTACCTACGTACAATGTGAACTATTCACGAGGAAGTATTGTGTCCACAGTTGGTATTTTTTTCTTTTTAAAATAAATAAAATAAAGTGAATTTAGAAAAGATTGCAACCATAAATAACCACAAAACCGTGACCGCGATTTGTTTTTGTTGCTTCCACAAAACAATCACCAGAACTTCGCATATTATAATTAAAAGGTTCATATAATTTTCCATGTTGATTTTTGTGGTTGCTACTTCTATAAACAAATAAATCAGAAATATCGTACCAACTATAATTACATATATATTATTACCTACATATTATATACATATTCCTACTTAGGTATTATTGTACATTTTCGACTACAGGCTAATATAATAAGTCTCATAGAATCAGGCGCGGCCCGTGAGAAAATGATTTGGGGGTGCTGCCACAGAAACCGGACTAAAATGGGATTTATAGAGTCGTTCTTTCAGTAAAGATTTTAAGTTTATTTACCATGCCAATCATAATAATTATGCATTGATTATTCTAGAAATGTGTGATTGTGTACTAGCTTGCACTTGAGGAAATCCCCTTCTCTTTTTTTTTTTTTTTTTTTCTTTTTCTAAGAAGTATATATTATCATGTTATATTTTTTTAAAAAACTTGTCCCGGGAACCGTCCTTCCGGAAGGGAACCGAGGATGCAAGAAGCATTTCCTCCTTGAATGGCTAAACACATTTTTGGTAAAGAAAATGAATGGAACGGGGATCACCCGTAATCAATTTCTTTCCCAAAGGGTCTAACATTTCTTAATAATTATTACTTCCGAGAAATTTCTAATATTAGAAATCGGAAGTATTGTGTTCGTTTTTGTAAAAAAAAAAAATATTTTTTTTTTTCTTTTGTGTCTGGGGGTTCCGCTGCAGTTCCACAGGTCCTTAGCACCGACCGCGGCTGCATAAAATATGTGCAGTGGTTCTATCTAATATGTGGTTTTCGTAAATTAAATTTATTTACCAAATTAACGAGGCCCGCAGAGTTCATGTTTTATTAACGACTTCACTTCACTCTGCTAACTCGAATAAATCTAATTAAATGTTCCCCACGTTTTCGAGCAAATTTGTTTTCAGGCCAAAATTTTCAGGCCATGTCCCGCCCGCTTTTCAAACAACGGGACGCTTTCATTTCTAAGCGTATCTTAAACAGAATTAAATTAACTAAAGGTAATTAATCTGGTTTTCCTGCTAATTATTTGGTTTTAATGCATGTCTGACAGGGCATGTTTGAGGGGAATATACTCGTAAATATGCAGGATATTATTATTACTATAGTATGTTTTATTAGGTAAGACAAAAAATATAAATATATAGTAAAATACAATTATAAGATTTATACAGGATAAGATCTCTCTCTATTTTTCTTCGCCTTTTATTATTATTATTTTTTCAATCTTCCTTAGGAGGACACAATATTTACAGTATAAAATTAAGAAAAAATAAAAAAAAGAGATAAAATAGTATGAAAAATTAATAAATAGAGAAGAAAATGATACTATTGATTTCAAGATAGCGACAAAAGTCAGGGGACCAGCGGATGCTCAGCGGTTGCAAGGGGTCCTTAATACCCTACATCACTGGTGCTCTAATAACTTTATGGTTTTGAATAGCGAAAAATGCAAGATAATGAGTTTCTATACAAAGAAAAACCCCCTCGTATTATGTCATTTTACAGAGAGTTGAACAAATCAAAGATCTAGGAGTTACAATGGAACCAAACTTAAAATTTAATACCCACTATAGTAACATCTCTAAAAAGGCAAACAAGATGCTGGGATTCCTCTACAGACAAACTCAAGATTTTACCAATACTAATGTATTGAAAATTCTTTATTATTCTTATGTGAGGTCACATCTTGAGTATTGTTCTGTAGTTTGGTCTCCCCAGTATCAAGTTCATATTAAAGCTTTAGAATCAATTCAAAGGAAATTCTTAAGACTAATTGCCTACAAAGAAAAGAAATACATTATAGATCATGATTATTCACATATAATGTCCTCACACAATATCGTGAGTCTCCAACACAGAAGAGACTTGAGTGATCTCACTTTTCTATTTAAATTACTTAATAATAAAATAAATTCACCTGAGCTCCTAGAAAAAGTCAACCTACGAATCAACTCTAAGAATACTCGCTCTAATCTTGCATTTAAGCTTCTAACTTATCGAACCAATATAGGTGAATTTTCGCCAATGCAAAGACTTCAGGCCATGGGTAATAAAGCCAGTGATGTGGGGCTTGACCTCTTCAATACGACCCTAGATCAAATAAGTAAATGCGATCTTTTTACTATTTAAGATTTAATTTTAAGGATTTTTTTTTATTATTTGTATTTAAATCTAGTTAAGGATTTTTTTATATAATATACTCGCGATATTGTTTAAATGGATGCGATATCCGTAAATTCAACCAAAAACAAAAAAAAAAAAAAAAAACTATTGTCCCAAGTAAAGGGCGGGGTTATTGCCTGTCGCTATCTCTTCCACCGAACCCTTTATTTTTTTCTCATTATTCATCAAGTAAAAAGGAAGCCTATTTGAAAGTGGTTATTATTATAAGCTATCTATACCAATTGTTATAAAACTTATCATATTTGTGGTAGGTATACCTAATCCTTAAATTTACTTTCTTTTTTATAGAACTGACCTGTTATAAGAAGTATATTATTTATTTACTCAGATAAATATGATAAGACATCTTAGCTTTCCCCAAACTTACAGTCAATTCTATGAAGGATCTACTGAAATTGATTAAAAAAAAAGTGTAATAATTTCAACAAAATTCTCATAGATTGGCCACAATATTCCAATTAGGCTATAATAATAAAAATAATCAGGTGCGCGTTTAAAGAGGTCACTGGCCTATGTTTCGCCTTATTGCAAAAATAAGAAAAATTATATTTACATTTTTTTTATGCACTAATGAGTGTGATGTGTGATTGCGAATTCGTAGAGTCGGGTAAATGGCCCCTCACGAGAATTGGGTCACTTCATTTAATTGCCTAATAATATCATAATATTAATATCTCTGTCTCTTTTCCTCATTCACTTTTCTCAGATATTTTCGTTTGTATTTTTCTCAATTTCTCCATCACCTCTCTTTTTCTCTCTCTCTCTTCCTCCTTCTATCTCTTATCTGTCTTGAGAGAGCATCTTAGAAGTAGCTTAGGCGAATGTACCATTAAAATGATAGAGAATAAAGCGGGAGGAAGAAAAAGAAGGAGAAAGAGAGAGAATAGTAAATGGGGAGAGAGAGAGAGAGAGAGAGAGAGTGAGTGAGATGACGAGAGAGACAGAGATAAAAAAGAAAAGAGATATAAAGAAAGAGAGAGAGAGTGATAAAGAAAGAGACAGAGAAAAAGAGGGAGAAAGAGAGAGAATAGTAAATGGAGAGGGAGGAAGATAAAATAGGAAATGGGGAAGGAGGAAGAAAGAGAGGGGGAGGGAGGAAGAGAGAATAGGAAATGAGGAAAGGGGGAAGAGAGAGAGAGAGAGAGAGAGGGGAGGGAGAAAGAGAGAGTTTTTCTTTCTCTGCCTTAGGCATTCTCTGCCACGGGGTTAAGTGGCAGAGAATGCCTAAGGCATTAACTTCGCCCCGGATTACAATACATTGTACATTTAAATTTATTATTTTTTTTTTCCATATCTTATTTTGTAAATACCTATTGTTAATTTTTTTTTTTTATCTCTGTTAATAATTTATTGTTGTATGTATTGTATAAAAAATAAAGTGTAAATAAATAAAATAAATAAGAGAGGCAGCAACTCATATTTGAACTAAGTACCCCATCAAATTCGATGTGTTTCTTTCTGTTTTTTCCTCTCATTATAACAAAGAAACAGAAGAAACAGAGCTGTGGGTCGGGGAGCAAGGGTAGATTACCCACGTCTTCGTAAAACTGTGTAGGTTTGTGAAGATTAGTGCACGTTATACAGGGTGCTGTGGACACTGGTGAACGGTGAACATTATACAGGGTGACAATTTTCAAGTGTTTCCCAACACAAAGTATAATAATAATAATATCGCCTTATTTATACTGCCCGATTAAGAGTATTAAAATCCCATTCTTCCAGCAGTAAGACATATTATTATGTGGTAAAAATCCCAAATGGGAGGATAACTTGTTTTTTTTTCCAGCAATTTGTAAAATGTTGCGCTCAGATATAATTTACATCTTTTCAGCAACTTGTGGTTGTGGGTAATCAATGTTGTTTGGGCTAGTGACGTGTTATGAATAGTATTGGTAATTAATAATGAGAGATGTGGATAACTTGTCATGTGCCGGTTGTGTTTCGAACCCACGACCTCTGGAATCTCTGGATTCACAGAGTGCCGCCTTTACCACTGAGCTACCTGGCAATACAGAGGGGGAACGATGGCGCCATCCGTGGAGCTACCTCATGAGGAAAGATTTGAAGGAAAACATGGGATGAATTGCTGGGCTATGAAGATGGAATAGAAACTAAAACATCACAACTCTTTTTTATTTCATTTTCAAACATTTAAAAAAAAAAACATTAGTTAAATAAAAAAGATGGAATAGATGCGTGGAAGAGAAACTGATTCTATAATTTTGTTTTATTTTAGAAGTTTTAAGTTTATCTATACTTATAAGAGAGTTTCACTCACTGACTGACTGACTGATTCATCACTGTTTCTCCGAACTGGTAAGTCCTAGGAAGCTGAAATTTGGTAGGTAGCTTTGTCTTATAGTCTAGATGTGCAATAAGACGGGATTTTTCGAAATTCCCACTACAACACCTGCCATCGGCGAAAAAGGATTTTTTGCTTTCACGGCCATGCCTCGGCCCGCTAAGCGGGCGACAGCCCGCTAGTTATTAATAAATGCATTTCTGACTCTAGCTTCTTGGAGTAGTTTCGAAGGTACTTGTACATTATATTTTATACCTATTATTTGAAGATGACTAATTAAATACAGCCACCATCAGTTAGTAAAGAGTCCTTCTGTTTTAACTTAAAAAAAAGCACAGTTCGTCTTACCTGAGGATCCCGATAGGTTTTCGTTATCGTTTTCTTGGAGCTCCACTCCTGGTAGAACTCTTCCATGACCATGGTGCCGACTTTAGGCTCTCTTCCCCTCTCTGTCGAAAGTTCACTGGGTCCCGGGACCCAACTGATCTCAAACAAGATGGGAATAAAACGAAAACTTCTTTTGGGGCGAGATAGGGTTGAAAAGTCACACGTCAAAAGGCAACAAGTCAAAATAAATTAAGTATTTTATTGTTTGCAACAAAAAGATTTTTTTTTGTACTGAATCTTGAAAAAAAATTCAAGATCGGTTTGTCAAAAACCAAAAAGTCAAATAAAAATATCGAGGTATTTTTTTTTTTAAACTGAATCTTGAGTTTTTTTTCCAATTTAGGTTTGGTAAAGGCCAAACAAATCAGATAAAATTAACGAGGTATTTTTTTTACTGAATTTTTAGTTTTACTTCCGGTAAATTTCTAATATTTTAGGTTGTTGTTGGATTTTATGTGGTTTTTGCTCTTAATTTTCTATGAACGATAAACTCAACCCGCGCAGCAGTCTTGGCGCAACGCGGCTAGTTATATTTACAATTATATGTAGGTATACAGACGCAGTAAAGAAGGTTGTCCCTTAAATTGGTTAATCAGAATTGGCGTTCAAAAATGACCTTTGTAGCTATAAACCTCACCCAGCCTAAGAGGGGCGGGAAATAGCATCATATGGGTTGTGTGTGCTAAAAAGATTATGGTTCTCTGTCGGTAAGGTTAGAGAGGCATGTTTATATTGTTTATGTACTCTAGAAGAGATGACCATGTCATCCATGTATAAATAAGTCAAAATATAGTTACATGCTTTATTAATTTTATGTTTGAAAATAAAAAGTAGTTGTGATATTTTAGTTTAAAATATAAATAAAAATCAAAGTCAGAATCTCGTTAGCAGAAATACGGTTGCAATGGTAGTTTCTTTTATTATGCATTGGATACAGGCAATAAAATAAGTAATAATTCATAATTTTATGGAAATTACAATTTATATCGTTATCAAGACATCTAAATTACGAATTATTACTCAAAAATTACTAGGCACAGAAATATGCGTTTGAGAACATCACTCAAAAATATTTTCAAATAAAATGTGAAAATTTGAACTGTCATAAAATGCTATGTTTTATTTAATAGGTATATTTTGTAGGTAAATATCATATGGAAGGCCGTCAAAATTATTTTTTCAGTGTGACATTTGAAAAATATGCATTATGTATACCTAATTGTAGAATATGTATCTGGGCGTTATAGGTATTTTCAACAAAAAATATGTTTTAAGTATGTTACCCGTGAAATGAAAAATTGAGGTATTTCTTTAGAACGGTAAAAAATAATAATTAAAACATGGTCAACCGTGACAAAAAAAAAATACGGTCCCTTAGAGATGCGAGAAGTGCTTTGTTCTGAAATAAAACGAATTATATTATATCTCTTTTCTTGTATAAAATATGCATTATATTATTTATATTCAATGAATTTTATTTACTGCTATGTTTTCATATTAAAAAAATGTTGGGTACATTATGTCCGGTACAGTTATAACGTGTTGATGTTGAAGCGAGTTATGGGAGGTCTTGAATTTCTCAAGAACGAAATATTCGAAATAGAAATGTACGATATTAGTTGAAAAAACAACATGCAAAAAACACAGTAGGTACTTCCGATTTCTAATATTAGAAATTTCTCGGAAGTAAAATTGAAAATTCAATAGTGGATATTGAGTACAAAGTTTGTAAAGTACTTGACAAATAATGAAATTTATTCGAAACTTGACAATAAACTCAGTGCGTCGTGTTTTCAATTTGAACAGAAAAGAAATCTCTTTGAAACTGAGTGAATTCAACGGTATAATTTTCGAGAGGAAAATAATTTAACGGATTTTCGTTACATGTATTTTGTACAATTTTTGTATAAAAATAATATTAAAAAATTGTTTCCCCTAAAAATTATGTGTATTTGCTAGTGGCGTAGGGGTGTCGTCTCAGAGTCTCAGTGGATATTTTTTGTCAAGTCATCAAGGAGAGATACATACGTTAGAGATTTCTAAACCACCAAACCGTTATTAAAAATAATATCGCCTTATTTATACTGCCCGATTAGGACTATTAAGTCAAATTATTCTAGCAGTAAGCCCAAGAGGCATTATTAAGTGGTAAAAATCCCAAATGGAAGGATAACTTGTCATGTCCCGGCTGGGTTTCGAACCCGCGACATCGGGAATCTCTGGATTCACAGAGTGCCGCCTTCACCCCTGAGGTACCGGGACAGACATCCCAAATTGGTGGTCACCATCCACCAGACAGTATTATAATTTGCAAGGAGATAAAGGAGAAATCAATAATTATTATTATTTTTGCAGAGATAATTGTTTCATAAATTATGAAACAGAATTAGATTTAGTGGAAATTTCAAAGAGCGCACTATAGTCTAAGTCAGCTGATAGTGTGAACTTAGATGAAATCTAATCCTGTTTCATAATGTGGCCTTAATACGTGTTTCAATTCTTTAGTTCTTTCAGAATGCCATCACCGGCGAGTGGGAATTTCAACTTTTTCAGCGTCAAGATGAGAAAGGCACTTTTTAAATGAGCACGTTTTTTTGTCACAGTATTTAAAAACGGTCCCTTGAAACCCCAGAAAACTTCATTTCACAGTGTAGAAATGTCGTATTTTGTTGTTTATGGACTTCAGTAGCTTGATCGATAAGGTGGCGGACTTGTAACCAGGAGGTCGGTGGTTCGGGCAGCATCGAACTCCACCGAAAACTCCACCGAAAAAGGGACTCCCTCAAAGTGTCTCATACGAACTTCCCCTTTTTTTATTATACCTACTCCACCGATTTTGAATTAGGTAAAAAGAAGAAAACATGGATTTTATGATTCGGAGACACACAGTATATATTTTATTTAATTCTAACAGTAATGTCAGCACTATACTATATTCTTGAGGCATGGCCTTCTATGTATTTTACCTAACCCTACTATATTCTTGAGGCATGGCCTTCTATGTATTTTACCTAACCCTACTATATTCTTGAGGCATGGCCTTCTATGTATTTTACCTAACCCTACTATATTCTTGAGGCATGGCCTTCTATGTATTATCCCTAACCCTACTATGTTCTTGAGGCATGGCCTTCTATGTATTTTACCTAACCCTACTATATTCTTGAGGCATGGCCTTCTATGTATGATCCCTAACCCTACTATGTTCTTGAGGCATGGCCTTCTATGTATTTTACCTAACCCTACTATATTCTTGAGGCATGGCCTTCTTAGTACTTATTAAAGTATATAAGCTCCAATCTATGCATGAGAATGAATGAACTAAAGTAAAAAAAACCTTATACGGGGTGTAGAAAAATACAAATCGGTGGAGTTCGTATTGCAACCTTTTTTGAAATCGATGGAGTGCGACATGCGAAAATGTTCATTTAGGTGGAGTTCGAGTATGCAAAGGTCAATTAGGTGGAGTTCGTAATCGCCCGGTGGTTCAAGTCCCGATTTCAGCGTAGATTTAGGTAATTTAGCTAAGCGAGGTTTATATCACGAAAGTGATAAACACAAATATGACAACTTTTCAAATTTTTCATTTATGGTGTAGACATTTCTTTTAATATTTTCTACTAAGAATTTTTTTTTCACAATATCTGAATAAGATCTATTAAAATTCTAGAAAATTTTGAATACATAATCCAAAAGTAAACAAGAAGATTACGGAAGATTTTACATATGCTGCTGTTGTAAGCAAAAATAAAAATAATACTCTTTAGTGGAAAGTAATCAACAGGCGAGGTTAGTGGTTAAATCATTTTCTACCACTTAACCCTCAGAGTCTTATTATTATGTGGTCATATTCTCAAAAAAATGATGTAAAATTCCTGCATTTGTTGGGATTCGAACAAACGGATCCACACGCTACCTGGATTACTATTAGACTAGCGAGTTAACCACTTGACTACCAGTAGCCAAGAAGAGAATGCCGAAGGCATTATCACCTCCCTTGATCAGGCTTTGTTCACTTTTTAATAACTATACCCTTTCACTGTACCTCTAATATACAAATAAAAATTGTAAATAAAGTTTGATCAAAATTGTAGAAAAAAAAATTAGAAAATTTTACACATTGCTGGTGATGTAAGCAAAAACAATATTTTAGTATTATATCACGCCCATTTCAAAAAAAACCACTCATCGTTTCTCACCAGACTCCAACATCGTACATCGGAGTCGCCACTGACTCATCTATTAATATTGGAGCCAGAGTTTCCCCTCTTTCTAAATTTAAATTTTTTAATGATCCCTTCTCCCCCACTAACGTTCGCTCTCGAAAAGACATAAATTCAGACTGGCCGCGTCTTGACAAATTGAAAAGACTTGTCGGTCGCCTGCAGTTCTGGCGTGAATGGGAGGAGACTTTGGATGGTCCAGCGACATGAGAGTTCCGACTAAATCAGTCAGTCAGTCAGTCAATCAGTCAGTTAGTCAATCAATCAGTCTGTCAGTCAATCAGTCAGTCAGTCATCAATCAATACGGGAGAGATGTGAAGTTGTACCAGATAAGTAGATAGAAATTAGATAATAATAATTATTCTCGAGCGCCCGTTGAGAAAATGTTTTAGGGTGCTGCCACCTGCCTAACAAGCTAGCCTGGCTTGTTAGGGTTGGCTAGTCTGTTTTCTGTTTATTATAGTCCCTAGTAACTAGTAAGACCCTGGTCTTCTCCCTGTTTAACGTCCCCATCCAGACAATCTAAAGAGCTTGAGTTTGTTAACCATAATACTTATACATTAATTTATTATTCTAGAAATGTGCGATGATTGCAATTGTGTACGATCCATGCCTTGAGAAAATCCTCTCTTTTTCGTCTGGAGTTGCGGGAGTTCCGCAGCTCTTTACCGACCTCGCCTGATAATAATACTCTTTACTGGAAGTAACCAACAGAGGTGAGGTTAATGCTCAAAGCATTTTCTAACACCTAGTCACAATCTCAAATTAGTGAGGGAAAATGCATACATTCGGTGGTAATCGAACCAAGGGATCCCTACGCTACCTGGATTACCAGCCTAGCGTGTTAACCACTTGACTAATACCAGTGCACATATAGATAATACACATGGTAGATACACATGGTAAATGCGAATTATATGTCAACTTGAATAACCGATGTTAAAAACATAGATTTAAAATTATAAATATCAGTTCAAAAATGATTTTGAACTAAAACTTGATAGTGGATGTGACTTTTTCTCTCTCTGCATAATTTAGGTAGAGACTCCGTGGCGTAACGGTTGTGACTACTGCCCGTAGTCCAGAGATCCTGAGTTCGATCCCCGATCTGAGCAAATTTTTCACACAGAAAATTCTGTTCCCTCCGTATAAGTGAGGCTGGCATTTCCGACCCAATCCAGGCTGGGTGAGGTTAATGTGGGTAGCTGGTACGATTCCCAGCGAATGGATGGTAAAACCCCCGTCCTAATCCAGCACGTTAAATCAAACAGAATCGTTGGCGTTAGGAAGGGCATCCAGCCGTTAAAAATACGCCAAAACCAACCAACCTCAACCATGAGGTTGAACAACGTCAACCCTGCTCAAGCGGGATAAGACAAAGTAAAAGAAGACGGTAGGGACTCTATTTTTATTATTATTATTATTTCAAGGAGAGTTGGTAAAATCTGTAGACAAACACTGGATTGTACCCTGGTGAAGATTGTGAGTAGGTACTGAGATGCGGACAACAGTGCAAAATCCTCACTAAAAGCCACCTCTCCCCCTAAACATATTATGATCTTGGAACCGTTCAAAACATTATATACAAAAATGTACATACAAAAGATAAAGAAATAAAGATCATCATCATTTTTATTACATCGGGTATCATATTATGATTGTATGCTTTTAGGTCTCCCATTATGTGTGATCTAGGGATTTCTTTCGTACTCTATTTGATTGATACTTTTGATGTGTTATGATGAGAGTTTCACAGCCTTTTTCCATGAGCGAGAAGTGACACAATACTTTCCATTTAGGTTCTTCGTTCCTTTTTCATCTGTTCCTTTTATCATTTAAGAACAGATTTTTTTTTATAATAATGAGTGTTTCACAGGCTTTTTTAATATCGTAGACATGAAACAACAGCTAATTTAGAAGTCTATGTGGTCCATGTTGTAGCCTGCCCATAGTGCCCATCCCGTAGTATGCCTCCCCTCTGATGGGTGAGAAGTGACCCAACACTTCACATTCAGGCGCAGCTGGGTCAACACGAGTGCACGCGCGTCCCTCACAAACAACTGTATCCAAATTAAGAACACGAAAATTTGTCGACTCCGGGTTCGAACACAGGACCTTCCGCGTAGGAAGCGAGTATCTCACCACTGAGCTATAAATGGTGCGCTCTGTGTTGAGGTTATTATTTGTATTTTTGTTCAAATTATCCAACCGGAACCAGCATGTTGAAAAATAAAAAAAATATTCTGGCAAGGTGTGTTATTCTTACACAATCGAAGCAACTTCCTCAAAAGATGAGTAATCGCCCTGCTGATCAGGGAAGCATAATACATGATCTACATTGCCATAGCGTCTTGGCAATATTAAGTTATCATATTTGTGTTGATAATAATTACTCAATCTCGTTCTACTAAGTTTTTGCTTAACATGGGATTTGGACCACCGACCTCTAGATTACAAGTCCGCCGCCTTATCGATCAAGCTACTGAGGTCGGTTCTTTAATAGTAATATTATTAGAACTATTACTTCCGAGAAATTTCTAATATTAGAAATCGGAAGTATTGTGTTCGTTTTTGTAAAAAAAAATATTTTTTTGCTCCGATTTAATTTTTTTTCATTTTTCTGGACGTTTCATAACCTCCTGAGCAACTTTGGTTTTGTGTCCGTCTGTCGGTCTGTCGGTCTGTCGGTCTGTCTGTCGGTCTGTCTGTCGGTCTGTCTGTCGGTCTGTTAAAAATATTCCTTGTAACGCGCAAATCTCAGAAACTACTAAACGGATTTTGATGAAATTTTGCACACATATAGAAGACGTTCTGTAGATGGTCCCATTTTAAATTCATCAAATTCGTACAAGCGGTTCTGGGTGAAAGTGACCATGCGCCTGACCACTAACTTTTTACTTAAACGCTTATATCTCGTGAACAGTACATCCGATTTTGATGAAATTTTGTAAGTATATGCATATTATTGTCTTACATAGGCTATTTATATTTATTTTTTAATTAATTATAATTGAACTCTGATATTTAAGAAAACCCGAAATTCTGGACAAAAAAGTCAAAAAATAAAGTTCTTGACTTGCCGATACAGAATTTTTTGTAGAATCTAGATTATAGAAAAAATAGTATTCTACTATATAAAACAAATTTGAAGAAAATCGGTTAAGCGGTTTGGGAGATACAAGTGATTTAGTAAGAAATCTTTAAATACAAATATTTTGAAAAGTCGATAAACTTATATGGCCAAAAAGTGTTATCAATTTGTTTTAATCATTTTTGTGATATCAATCAAACCTTCTAAGCTTCTGAGGTCGGTTTATATGGCCAAGTGTTTATTATTGCTCAAATTTAATAATTTAAAAAATAAAAACCTCAGATTTTCTTAAACCTAGGTGTGTGTACTGTACTAATTGCGTTATAAAATAAGGTGCCTGGTCACTATTGGCATAATTGAACAGAACAGAAAAAAAGTAAATATATAGAAATAGCCCATTAATATGAATTTGTGCTTTTCGCTGTCGAAACCTACGGCTCTTTTGGACCAGATGCTTTAGGATTATTAAAATCTGTTTCTAAAGTTCTGGTTCAAGAGACGAGGAATCAGAGAGCAGGAATTTTTTTAACTCAGACCCATATCCCTACTACTACCCAGGGATGATTATTTAAAAGAAGTTTAATTATAGAAATAAAGTTGAAGTTGTAAAGAAAAAAAAAAAATTGAACAGACTCTTGCGATGTTAGTACAATTATAAATATAAATAATGCACTAATTTTATTTACCTTTAACTTATAATTGAAAAAGTAAACTTGTTGATGAAACTGAACAGAGCTCACGTCAGAGTTCACATGTCTAGAAGATTCCCTTAAATGTTCAGCTCGATTGCACAAAAAATGCAGCTTTTATCCTATAAGCAATTTTGATACAAATATTGCATAGCTCGACGTTACAACATGATGTGTTCCAAAAACTATACTGCAAATTCAAAGTATGAATGGAACATACCTTGAAAATTTTAGCTCGATTGAACTAAAATAACGACTTTTATTGCGTTACAAACATACATAGCTACATACATACATACATAGATAGAAATATACATAGATAGAAACATACATACATAGATAGATAGTGACAAATGTCGCATCGCTTGAGTTAAAGGTAGACTCACTTCATTACTCTTCGTTCGAAATAATCTTCCTCAAAGTATAAAATACCATAAAGGTAAAATAATTATAGTTTCCGGCGAGAATCGAGTAGGTACTAATGTACTTACATACTTTTACAAACAAGACTGAACCGGGGTAGTTTTCTGTTAGTGAACCTCAGCGGTGTGCTTCAATTATTTAATTATTAATCAATAAATTGCTGAGCGCTATCTAGTGTAATTCAAAGGATCACACTTGTCACATCAAAATTTCTTCACTCTTCAGCCAGTACTGTGAATTTTATTTTAATTGGAGCAATTATTATTCAAAGGTGCGAGTACACACTGCTGAGCAAAAGTTTCTTTCTTAAGAGTTTTTTGGTAGTGCCTTTTGTTTTTCTTTTACTTTGTGGCTTCTTCCAGCAGATAATTTCAGGATTCATACTAACCAGGGTAAGTTGATAAGTTATTAGATTGCTATTATTTAGACGTATTTTCTTAAATGTACTATGTAAAGTGTAAGAGTACTTTGTCTTTTTGTCAATCCAAGAGACACAGGTCTTTTCAGCTTGACTTTTCCTTTGTGTATGCCACCCTCTGCGAGGAGAAAGGGTTGTAAGCGTAAGCGCTTCCTTAACACAGGATCAATGGAAGGTAAGTAAGTATGTTGTCAAGTTCATAATGCATTCTTGCCTAAATAAATAAATAGTCCGAGTACAATACAACACTAATAAATTATTATAATAGGTACCTAACAGGTAAAATGAAGCAAAAACTGTAATTTATATAACCATACTTATATTTATGAGGTTCAATAACATATATTTATTAAGTAGTCACCATGGCAGAGTGAGTTAGCGCGCTACGCATTGCACGCATGGTGACCTGAGTTCGAATCCCAGCGGAGCAGGATTTTTTCTGCTCTGTACTTGGATGTTCGGGGTCCACTCATACCTCGTGAGGAAAAATGAGTAGTTACTTGTATGAGTAACGACCAGTGGCGGCATTACCAGAGTAAAAAGAAATGAATATAATAGAATAATTCGAAATGTGAAGGAGGCTCTTAGTAATACTGCGCTACCCACAAACATTGTGAAGAGGCCTTGTGCTTCACCACAAATAAAAGCATACATACATACATATTTATTATCATTATTACTAGATATTTTCGAATAATAACTATGCAACTTTTCATTTACATGTAGTACGTACATTTTTATTCGACCTTGAATTTGTTCGACAAGCACAGCGTTCCTTTCATCCTGTCAACTCTTTCTTTCAACCTTGGGATATTCGACATATTATTGCGCTTACATTATCCTGGCCAAAATTTTGTGGTGCTTTCATTTTAAACTTTCTTTCTCCTAATTTTAATTTTATTTTTTTTCAATTTCAGTAGTCACCGTGGCCTTGTAAAAGAGCACTAGGCTATGCACGCACGGTGACCTGGGTTCGATCCCTAGCAAATCAGAATTTTTTCTGCTCTGTACTTGGGTGTACTTTTAAACTTTCTTTCTCCTAATTTTAATTTTATTATTTTTCATTTCAGTTTTTTTGGCAGGTTTGGTCAAAATTGCTTCGATCATGAAGATTTATCAAGAAATTTTGTGAAGAAAATCATCTTTGAATCTACCTCATTGAAAAGTAAGAATTTTATTTAATTTTTAAAATATGTAGGTAAGTGGTTGCCCAAGAGGTTCGAATCCCGAACAACAACATAGTTTTAACGCTATATTTGAAACTGTCGGCTGCCTCGTAAAGAAATAACTACTACATATTACTTGAGAGAATATTATCAAATATTAGATATTATAATATTATCAAATATTATCGGAACTATTTTGTGTTAGAATGAGCAACGAACAGTGTCTTAAGGTTTTCACAAGTTCGAACTTTATTTCTACTCTATTAAATAGTTCTGGGCGACTATTTCGTGAGGGAAAAATAAGTTCCCTGCTTGCTTAAATATGAGGAGCGAAAGTCGCTATATCTCAGTTTCGAAGGCCCGACAGAATGGAATAAGAATTGGGTGGTAGAGATTCAAATGGACATTTGGACAATAACCCCGCCCTTTTTTTCATATTTATATAGATCAGTAGTCACCGTGGCCTTGTAAAAGAGCACTAGGCTATGCACGCACGGTGACCTGGGTTCGATCCCTAGCAAATCAGAATTTTTTCTGCTCTGTACTTGGGTGTTAGGGGTTGATACCTCGTGAGGAAATATGTATGTGAGCAGCGACCAAGTGCGGAATTAATGTTAATGATAATTATATAATTACTTACCTGATAGCTGCTCAATTAGGTACTTCGAAGTAATTTGAACCTTGGATTAGCACTGTGTTTTTTGAAAAGCTTGAAACTTGTTGAGCAAAAAAGGATAAGTACATAATTATATTTAAACTGAGAGGAATAAAAGAAATATTATGATTGCAGATTTGATTTTTTTTTTTTTTTCTTTTCAGATTTCTTAATTATTTGTTCAAGGACCTGGTGCCACATAACAAAGCACGCAACACTGACTTTTACCATGAAGACCAAGGACAACCCGGTAGTTCTGTTTTTTATTTGTGGCCATCTAAACTGGGTAAGTTCTCATTTTCATTTGGGATGGTGTACTTTTAGAAGCATGAGGTCATAATATAATACATATTATTGTTATTTAGAGTGAACTGAAACCGGAAAATAATCATGAAATAATAATTATGTAGGTAGGTATTTTGAGATGTAGGGTATGTTTTATTAATTTTAGTAATGATTATTGTGGCAAAATGAACATTTTGCCACAATAATCATCACTAAAATTCATAAAACATACCCTACATCTCAATCATAATATTTTGCACAGTGGCAAATTTAGACCATTTACTTTGATTTTTATTCAACCCCATTCAAAACATTTAATGCTTATAAAAAAAATTAAATCATTTCTAAACTGATTTTCATGTTTATTTCCAATTTAAAAAAAGAAAGTTTCGTTCCTCCACCCTGTATGTGAAATTTAGAGTTCACAGAACTACTGAATGGGTGTCTTTTTTTCACTACTTTTCAGGAGAGCACTTTAAAGTTGCAGGTAGTACGATAATTAGTTATAAAATTTCGTGATCTTTGAAGCTATAGGGGCCGCACTGTGACCAAAAAGATAAAAAAATGGCCGCAAAAGGGGGCCGGTTGCTTTAAAATTAAGATGCTGAAGGTTAATATGAGAATTCGATAAGAGAATCTCAGTGAGGTTTACAGCTCACAGAAATACTAGTATTCCATTTTAGAAATGAAATTTCATGATCCAGCAAGTTAAGGAATTCACATTGTGGACTAAAAAGTGGTTGCTTGACAGACTTATATAAATGTAGGTTTGATATGAATTCGATAGAAGAATCTACGTCCACTAAAGTCAATTGGTTAACGCGCTAGTCTGGTAATCTAGGTAGCGTAGGGATCCATTGGTTTGAAACTCATCCAGTGCATGAATTGCAAATGTTCCTCATTAATTTAAGTTTGTGACCTTATTAATATAAGACTCAGGTGGTAGAAAATACTTTGGTGGTTAGGTGGTAGAAAATACTTTGAGCATAAACTTCGCTTATTGGTTACCTTCCACTGAAAAGTGTTATTATTATGTGAGGTTTACAGTTCACAGAACTACTAGTGCAATATTGTAGTTTCGGCATCTCCACTAAACATAATGCAATATTTAAGCGACCACAGTGAGGTTCTGTTTTATCTTATTTATCTGACTATTTGGCTTTTGTTTGTTTGTCTTTTTCACGATAACTCCCCACTGACACTTCAATTTTTTATAATACTAGCGGGTTACACCCGCCGCTTCGCCAGCCCATCAAACACACACAACGCACACACATCACACCATACACACACCCACACACCACACCATACACACACCCACACATCACACCATACACACACCCACACATCACACCATACACACACACCATACCCACACACACCCACACACACACCCACACACACACGACCCACACCCACCACACACCCACCACACACACCACACACCACACACACACCACAACACACCACACACACACACACACACACACACACACACACACACACACCACACACACACAACCACACCACACACCACACCACACACCCCCCACAACACACACCACAGACACACACCACACACACACACCACACACACACACCACACAAAACACACACAACACACCACACACACACCACCACACACACACCACACCACACACACACACACACCACCCACACCACCACACACACCACCCACACACACCACACACACCACACACACCACACCACCACACCACACACACACACACACACTCACACACACACACACACACACACAAAATGTCATTTAGGTTTGAAAAAAAACTTGAATATTTTTTGTCGCCCTTCTCTTCTATTTTCTGTTCTTCCCCGGCGTAGCTCAAGAATGGCTCATCAGAATTTCGCGATCAATATGTCAAATGAAAGCCTAAACCCTCACCTGAACTTTCACGCTTTGAGTTGACAGGTCGTCACTTCAAATTTCGAGAAAAAATGTCATTTATGTCAAAAAAACGTGAATATTTTACGTGTTACCCATCCATTTTTTTACCTTACCCGACGTAGCTCAAGAACGGCTCTTCAGAAATTCGCGATCGATATGTCAATTGAAAGCTCAAACCCTTGCCTAAAACTTTTTTTACCTTACCCGACGTAGCTCAAGAACGGCTCTTCAGAAATTCGCGATCGATATGTCAAATGAAAGCCAAACCCTCACCTGAACTTTCACGCTTTGAGTTGACAGGTCGTCTTTGAATTTGATTATCGCCAGTGAACTTTAATTATTGAGGTTAGTTAGCTACATACAGGCTTTCCCATCATAAACGAGTAATTGAAATATCTCAAGAACCGCTGACGATTAAAAATCTGTTCGAGGATTATTTTCATAGCTCTAAAGGGGACACTTAATGATGACCTTGAAAATTTCTTTCGATGACGGCATCAAGATTCATTTAGAATTTTAAAAGACACCCCCTATTTTTATTACATATTTGAAATCCACACAAAATTTTAAGGTCAAACAGTTCTTACCTTTTAATTTTTGTCACACTAATTTTCACACACACCCTTTTGGGAGTGTGAGATTTTTTCCATTATAGACTATGATTGTCTAATATCACATCAGTCTACTTTTAGGTGCTCAACACGATAGTAATATTATTTTTTTAGTTTTGATTTTACCTAAATTTTTGGGTCCTCCATATTTCAGATCCAACAAATTAATTAAAATGAAAAATCAATATTACTATCATGTTCAGCATCTAAAGATTGACTGAGTAGATATGCCGCACTCATAGTGTAAGATGGAAAATAACTCACACTCCCAAAAGGGTGTAATATTGAGTGTGATAAAAATTACAAGTTAGAATTTGTTTTACTTTAAAATTTTGGGTGTCATAAAAAATAGGAGGTGTCATTTAAAATTCCAAAGTTGACATTGAAATGACCATGAAGAGTTCATCCAAGAAAATGTTCAAGGTCAACATTAATTGTCAAATCGTTCTTGAACTTTTTTTTGTTGTTGTTGTCATTAGTTCTCGAGTTATTATTTATTGACTTTTTAATGTTCTCGTTTATAATAGGAAACACTGTATAGTATATGCAATTATGCAAAATAATAATAATAATAATAATCCGCAAGAGGAAGAGAATGCCGTTGGCATTACCACCGCCCTTGATCAAGTTTTGTTATTAAAATGAAAATGAAAATAAAATATTAGTAATTTGCCTCGTCTCTAAAAAATTAACCTGTGTATCTATTCAAATAAAAATTTCAGTGACAGAATTGGATTCAAACAATTAAATAAGGATGGGTAGAAATAATAAGAATACAGTAAGAGTGAGAAATTGGAGGGAGAAGAAAAAACATAATATTGATGTAAATTCAGATGGAGTCAAAGATATTGATGATGATATAACTTCAACATATACCAAAAAAAAAGAAAATAACTCACACAATTTAAGGACCAAAGCTCTCACCAAAGTATTAGAAAGACAAAAAGCAATAATTTATATGAGGGAGCGAAGGAAAATCGTGGAAATCAAGAAAAAAGAAAAAAATAAAGATAGAACCTATAAACAACAACGCAGAGAAAATGAAGAAGTCAGAGAATAAAAAGAAAAAATGATAGAATCCATAAACAACAACTGAGAGAAAACAAAGAAGCTAGAGAAATTGAAAAAGATAAAGATAGAACCTATAAAAAACAACGCAGAGAAAATGAAGACTTGAGAGAAACAGAAAGAGAAAATGATAGAACCTATAAACAACAACAGAGAAAACGAAGAAGTCAAAGAAATAAAAAGAAAAAATGATAGAATCCATAAACAACAAGTAAGAGAAAACGAAGAAGCTAGAGAGATTGAAAAAGAAAAAAGATAGAACCATAAAAAACAACGCAGAGAAAATGAAGACTGAGAGAAACAGAAAGAGAAAATGATAGAACCTATAAACAACAACACAGAAAAACGAAGAAGTCAAAGAAATAAAAAGAAAAAATGATAGAATCCATAAACAACAAGTAAGAGAAAACGAAGAAGCTAGAGAAATTGAAAAAGATAAAGATAGAACCTATAAAAAAAAAACGCAGAGAAAATGAAGACTTGAGAGAAACAAAAGAGAAAATGATAGAACCTATAAACAACAACGCAGAGAAAATGAAGAAGTCAGAGATACAAAAAGAAAAAACGATAGAATCCATAAACAACAACTGAGAGAAAACGAAGAAGCTAGAGAAATTGAAAAAGATAAAGATAGAACCTATAAACAACAACTCAGAGAAAATGAAGAAGTCAGAGAAATAAAAAGAAAAAATGATAGAATCCATAAACAACAACTAAGAGAAAACGAAGAAGCTAGAGAAATTGAAAAAAATAAGAATAGAGAAAATACTCAACAAAGAAGGGAAAATAATGTGGTAAGAGAACAAAAGAGACTAAATGAAAAGTTTACAAACGAAAAAGACGAGATGATGAAGATTTTCGCGAATTAGAGAGAAATGTAGATAGAGATTCTAAGAGAGCTAGAAGAGAAAATGAAGAGTTTCGGCGTGCAGAAAATCAAAAAGATGCTTTACGGAAGAAAAGAGAAAGATTGGAAGAACTTTATCTATTTCGTGAAAAACTTCTTCGTAATACTCAAGAAAACAAATATATCCATTCATTTTTGCTATCTAAAACAAAAGGCCCTGATAATATATGCTGTTGCTGTGAAAATTTATTTTTTGAACACTCTATGGCAATATTTGACCTCCAAAAGCTGAGAGAAAAACTTGAAAAAAAGAAAGAATTTGATTTTCAACAATTTCTTTCTAAAATATGTAATTACCCTTCTAATTTAATCTGTAAAACATGTTTATTGCATGCCAAAAAAGGCGTTGTACCAAAAATGGCTATATCAAATGGTCTGAAATTTCCACAAATTCCTCCTGAGATTGCGGCATTAAATCCACTAGAAGAAAGAATGTGCGCCCCGATTCTACCTTTTATGCAAATCAGACCACTCTTACCTTTTTCCCTCAACCCTCAGCTATCTCTAAAAGGGAGTGTAGTAAATATTCGTGTAGAAATTGATACTATGACGAAGGTTTTGCCAAGAAAATTTAATGATATGTCAACTATTCAAATAAAACTAAAAAGACACATTGAACACCAATCTCATTACATGCATGAAACTATAAGACCCGCCATCATTTGCAAAGCTCTTAAAATCTTAGTAGCCACACCGCTTTACTCTGACTATGATGTTACATTTGACCCAACTGTTTTTGAAGCCTATCATAACAACGAAAATGTTGAAATTGACTTTATAGTTGAAGACTGTGATGAAAATACAAATACTATAGGACAGGATCTTTCTTGTGCTGAAACGACTAATCTTGAAATAGACGAACACAATTTGTATGATGACTGTTTTGAAAAAGATGATGAAGTCATGCTGATGGATAGAAATCACCAAGGTGCTCAACAAGGTGAATTAGCAATTATTGCACCTGGACAGGGAAAAATTCCAGTTTCATGGCATGAAATAAGACATATAGATGAAATTTCTTTTCCAAAAATATTTGGGGGTTTTGCAATCGACATCGATCGAAAACTTACCTATGCTCAAAGAATTAAATCTGAAGTCCGTCGTAGAGATAGGCGATCTTGTAATACCACTCGCTTGTTCTATATGGCCAAAAAGAAGCTAGAGCTAAGTGTTATCTCAAATGTAAACGTATGCTTGAGAAAAGTAAAGAATAACAGTACGACTATAAATGCGGCTATGGTTACATCAGACTCTTTTATATCTGATGCTATCAGAGTTGATGATGGTTTCCGCTGTTTGAAACAAGTAAGATCATCTCCAGCATTTTGGGAGTCAAAGAAAAAAAATCTATTAGCTATGATTAGACAAATTGGTTTCCCCACATTTTTCTTGACTCTTTCTGCATCTGAAATAAAATGGCCAGAGTTATTGGTGATACTGCAGAAATTAGCAGATAATAAAGTTATAACTCTGAAAGAGGCCATGTTGCTGGATCCGAATGAGAAAACACTGCTGATAAAAAATGATCCAGTTACTTGTGTAAGATATATCGAGCATATATTCCATCAGATATCCAGAATATTACAGCACATTGATGGCCCATTTGGTACGCATCATGTATTGGACTTCTTTGAAAGACGAGAATTTCAAGCAAGAGGTTCAGTACATACTCATAATTTGATATATTGCAAGGACGCACCAGTATATGACGCAGACCGACCAGAGTCAGAAGAGGAGTGTGTTGAATTCATTGACAAAATGATAACGTGCGCCTATGACCCTCAAAATCCAAATATGACATTCCAGCGTCACAAACACACACAAACATGTTATAAAGGTCGAAAAAAGAAGAAAACATGTCGGTTTAACTACCCAATCCCACCAATGCCTCGGACGATGATCTTGAAACCAATGACTGTTATATCAGAAACCAATAAGAATAACTGGACTAAAATCAAAGACCTCATAACTGAATACTTTAGTTCAAATATTGATGTTCCATTCGATACCATACTGCTAAATTTGAAATTTACCTTTGAAGAATACATTTTGGCCATCCGTTCAACTATCAAGAGACCTCAAATATTTCTTCGGCGTTCAAGTTTGGAAGTTGGAATAAATGCTTACAATACAATGATTCTGAATATCTTGAGTTCAAATATGGATATTCAGTTCGTTCTTGACCCATACAGTTGTGCTTCTTATATGTTAAACTATGTCACTAAAGTCGATGCCGGACTTTCTAAACTCCTTTACGAAGCTGCAACTGATATCCAAGACGGGAACACTTCCATCAGACAACGACTTCGTAAAGTTGGAAATGTCTTCATCAACAGTAACGTAATGGGGGCTCAAGAAGCTGTGTACCATGTTCTTGGTCTACCTTTGATCTCATGTTCCCGAGCATCGGTGTACATCAACACGTTCCCCTCAAAAGATCGCACTAGAATGTTAAAATCGAAGGCTGAGTTGGAGCTTCTTGATGTTGACTCAGAAGACATATTCAGGCCTAACATGCTTGACAAATATGCCAAGAGACCCACATCTCTAGATAAATATTTGTCTCGCAGACTACGCGGCCAAATACGAAAAATCGACAAAGAGTGAAGTTGAAAACAATGAAGACAGTGAATCAATTGTGTCCAGAAAAAAAGAAAAAATAATCAAATATAGACGTTTCAAGCATGCCCAAAACCCAATGGAATATTACAGAGAGCAACTTCTTCTCTTCAGTCCTTGGCGCAATGAATTAGATGAAATAGAAAATGTTGATCGAGAACGAAAATACAATTCATTGAACCATGTAATAGAAGAAAATAGAAAGAGATATTCAATTGTGGGTGATGAAGTGTTAGACCAAGCTCTTGAAGATGCTTTCAATGAAGAAGCTGCAGTTGAAGAAATGGATAACCAAGGTAATTTTAAATATATTTGGATGTGAAAAAAAAAATCTATTTTTTTTATTGTACTCCGCAAATCGGAAATTGTATTTTAAATGTATGATAAAAGTTTCCTTTACATACACAATTTTGGGCCTTACTTTTTAGTGCCGCTTTTTGGAATTTTTGATTTTTGAAAAAAAATTTATAACTTTTTACTTCCGAGATTTTTTTTTGGGGGTTTAACGTTGCTTTCAACTGCATGGTCATATCACGACGGTGGTGTTAACCTCCATTCGCAGGAAACTCACAAACCTGTTACCCACATTAAGTTCACCCAGCCTAGGTTGGGCCAGAATGCTAGCATCACGAAGTATTCATCTGAAGAATTTTTAGCCCATAAAACTTTTGCCACCGAAAAATTTCTTTCATCCACATTTTCTCTACTAAAAACAAATTATAGCTCAAACTTCAATAGTTTCAATTGTTATCGGTGAACTTCAATACTTTTTAATTAAATAAAGTTGTAAAATCATTTGGAATATCTACTGATTTTTTTACAGATCATATATCTAAAACTCAAGAAGTGGACCTCTTTCCAAACCAAACTCATGCAAACAAAAACAAAGACAGAGGTAAATTTTCAATAATAATACCTCAAGTGTTCAAAGATGACGAACTTATGAACAAGTTGCGGTCATTAAATAAAGAACAAAGACAGATTGTCATGTATGTGCTTCGTTGTTTCAAAACAGATCAAAGTCAACTAAGAATTTACTTGTCAGGTTCTGCCGGAGTGGGAAAGAGTATGGTTATAAGCTGTATCTTTAATTTAATAAACAAATATTTTTCCGAAAAAGTCGGTCCGAAGACTGATGGAATAAAGGTCCTCCTAACAGCCCCTAGTGGTAAAGCAGCATTCAATATAGGAGGCATGACCTTGCATTCAGCTTTCTCCCTGCCAGTTACGCAAAATGGTGGGCAAATGCCGGAACTATCAGCAGACATCGCAAACACTATTAGAGCGCAGTTACAAGATCTCCGGCTTCTAATTATTGATGAGATTTCAATGGTTGGGGGTCGGTTATTTCAACGCGTTGATACACGCCTCAGGCAAATAATGGGCAAAAACTCGTCATTTGGTGGCGTTGCAGTCATTGTGGTAGGGGACTTAAACCAATTACCTCCTGTATTGGACACTCCAATTTACTTATCAAGAGGATTAAGTGACCTTAGCACACTTGCAGATAATTTACTGTGGGAAGAGTTTAAATGTTTTGAATTGGTTCAGATTATGCGCCAGAGAAATGATGCTGACTTTATAACAGCCCTGAATAATCTTGCTGTTGGGAATATGAGTAGCAGCGATGTTGATCTGATAAAATCAAGAGAGGTTGATGACAAAGAAGTTCCCTCTGAAGCTATCCGTCTCTTTAGCTTAAACTCATCAGTTGAACAGTTCAACTATAATAAAATCAGAGAACACCCTGGACAGCTTTTTATTTGTCCAGCCAAAGATCATATATCTGGAAACGTATCTGAATCAAAAAAATCAAAAATACAGGAGACTCTTTTGACAAAGAAGACAAGCGAAACTGGTGGTCTTCCATTTGAAGTACCCTTTAAAATTGGAATAAAATACATGATTACATCCAATATTGACATTTCTGATGGCCTTGTGAATGGTGCATGTGGCACGCTGGTGCATGTTTCGATTAAAGAAGGATCTGATGAAGTTGATATTGCATGGATTGATTTCAATTCAGATACTGTGGGAAAGAAGTCAAGATCATCTCATGGACTTCATGACGACCTACGACCCACTTCCACCCCAATCAAACGTATATGTGTTCCAGTAACAATATCTAAAAATATGGACTGCCAGATAATAAGAGAACAAATACCTCTTGTCCCTGCGGAAGCAATTACTATTCACAAGAGTCAAGGACAGACTTACAGCCATGTCTGTGTTGATATCAGAGATAAATCTGTATTAAGTCGAAGGAGGTCTCTGCAATATGTAGCTCTCAGCCGAGTAACTTCCCTTCAAAATTTATACATTCTAGGTACATTTGTGCCTCCAAAAAAAGCCAAAGTGGGCGATTGTCTTACTGTTGAGCTAGAGAGACTCAAAAATGAAAAGAGACTTGAACTTTCGTATGAGCACAATAATATTTCGAGTAGTTCCCATACAATAATTTATCAGAACGTTAGATCCCTCCAAAAACATATAGATCACATCTTATCCGATGAATGGTATACCAAAGGAGACCTGATAGTATTCAGTGAAACAAGAACCCTCTCATCCGATACTTTAATGTTTCACAATTTCAAAGTACTTTATAGATCAGATTGTAAAATGAATGTAAGATCAGCACGTGGTATAGTTTGTTTTGTGCGTGTAGAAGAATCGGCGGTAGTGTTACACAATATGCAATTTAATAGTGATAAGCAACATGTAGATTTGGTTGTCATGAAAATTAAATGCATATATGTCATAACAGGATATCGCGCACCATCAACCCAATCAGCAGTTTTCTTTTCAATGCTTGATGAGTGCTTGACCTACACTGATTCTTCTAAACAAATTGTGTTGATAGGTGATTTTAATTGGAACACAATCACTCCAAAGTCCAATTTTGCTATGACACTTGAAAGCAAGTACAATATGGAAAGAGCTCTTCCAGAAGGCATTTCCACAACTGATTTCAATACACAAATTGATACCGTATTCAAAAAGAATATAAACAGTTGTGATGCGAACTCATACGAGTCTTACTTTTCTGATCATAAACCAGTTTTCATTCGTGTTCATTCAGACAATACTACAATAATCAATCACTCTGATCAAGTAGTATTACAGTCAAACTCAGTTCCAAATTCTTCACTTGCTGATCAATCTGCTAGTTCTGCAGACTTATCGTCTGGGATGACATTTAGAGGCCTCGAAAATCCCAATATAGCTTGCTACTCAAATGCAGTAACACAACTGATGTATGCATGTGAAAGTTTGAGGGAACTTATACGGTCATCTGATGAGGTACAGTTACACATGAGAGCGCACCTGGAGGAGTATGAATCAGCACCAATTACCACACCTATTGATACCTTGATAATCCGCACTATGGCTTCAGAAATCAACGCTTCATATTTGGAATCTGAACAACAAGACTCCGCAGAATTTTTGATGCACATATTGAATATGAATCAGGGCCTGTCAAATAAATTCTCATTTACCACCTGCACTTCAATATCTTGTGCAGGATGTGGATACGCTTCACAGGTAAATGATGAAAGCAAGATGATGACGCTACCTGTGAATTCATCCATATGTACATTACAAACCTATGTGGAAAATGTTAAAATAAATCATCCATGGGAAACACTGAACGATTATATATGTCCAACTTGCTCAGTACAAGGATTATGTGAGAGAAGGGAAGAAATCTTACAGTTGAATCGTTTCCTCTTGATACAGTTCCTGTTATTCAACAACGCTTCAGAAAAATTAACAACTCCTGGTATTAATGCCATACCCACAGCTCGCATCAAAATCGGAAGTAAGGAATATAGACCTTCTGCTGCAATCTTCCACCATGGAAACACTTTAAAAAGTGGACATTACATCACCTATATAAAGAATAATAACTCTTGGTTATGTGCAAATGATTCAATTGTAATGAAGAAGAAGTGGCCAAACGGTGCGAAAGACCTATTTATCCTTCTTTTATCAAGTACGTCCTGAAAGTACTGGACATGTTGACGTCATCATGAAAAAAAATATGAATACACTAGAGATTCATCAAATAACTTCATGGAATTGTTGAATGATACATCCAAAATTTGGAGAATATTGAGGTAAGTGTTGATACATAATATTAGAAAATGTATTTCTTTGTATTATCATATCATAATTTTAGTGATGAGTGCAGAAATCACTGTAGGACTTGTCTCTATCTTTATTATACTAATATTTTTATTTTGCCTATAATTCCGCCACTAATCGCTGCTTATAACTCATTTCCCTCACAAGGTATGTGTGAACCTTGGATATCTAAGTTCAGAGTAGAAAAAATCCTATGCTGCTGGGAGTCGAACCCAGGTAACCGTGCATGCAAGCCTAGTGAAATAAATCACTCGGCCACCGTGGATATTACGAAAAAAACCTTTTGCTCACAAAACATTCTTCTTTTTAATAAAAATGCTTTTTTCATATTAAGTAAATCAAAAAACTTAGTTGGATGCCTTTTTGATACCACGAGCAACAGGGGAGGTGTCGGGTGGTCAACTTTGAAAAAATGTTTCTTCTCCTTTTCAGATTCCAATCTATCACGTACCTTACTTCAAATTTATGAAAACAAGATCGTTATTTTGTGTTACAAATTGAGTCCTGATTCAATAACACCAGATCCGCTGTAGAAATACAAAACTGTGCTGTTTACATCGGTAAGTTTCAAATAAAGGATATATATAATATATTATATCTATATAAGGTATTCATGTTAATATGCGGGGTAAAATTAAATTTATTCGGACATCTTGTCTGAAAATTAATTTACCTTACAATTATTTAGAGGCAAAATAGATAATGTTTGTATATTTGTAAAAAAAAAAAAAAATTGTGAAACAAATGTTTATCTTGAAAAAAATGTTTCTTCTCCTTTTCAGATTCCAATTTATCACGTACCTTACTTCAAATATGAAAACAAGATCGTTATTTTGTGTTACAAATTGAGTCCTGATTCAATAACACCAGATCCGCTGTAGAAATACAAAACTCTGCTGTTTACATCGGTAAGTTTCAAATAAAGGATATATATATATTATATCTATGTAAGGTATTCATGTTAATATGCGGGGTAGAGTATAAATTAAATTTATTCTTACATCTTGTCTGAAAATTAATTTACCTTACAATTATTTAGAGGCAAAATAAATAATGTTTGTATATTTGTAAAAAAAAAATGTGAAACAAATGTTTATCTTGAAAAAAATGTTTCTTCTCCTTTTCAGATTCCAATTTATCACCGTACCTTACTTCAAATATGAAAACAAGATCGTTATTTTGTGTTACAAATTCAGTCCTGATTCAATAACACCAGATCCGCTGTAGAAATACAAAACTCTGCTGTTTACATCGGTAAGTTTCAAATAAAGGATATATATATTATATTTATTATATCTATGTAAGGTATTCATGTTAATATGCGGGGTTAAAATTAAATTTATTCGGACATCTTGTCTGAAAATTAATTTACCTTACAATTATTTAGAGGCAAAATAGATAATAGTTTGTATATTTGTAAAAAAAAAAAAAAATTGTGAAACAAATGTTTATCTTGAAAAAAATGTTTCTTCTCCTTTTCAGATTCCAATTTATCACCGTACCTTACTCAAATATGAAAACAAGATCGTTATTTTGTGTTACAAATTGAGTCCTGATTCAATAACACCAGATCCGCTGTAGAAATACAAAACTCTGCTGTTTACATCGGTAAGTTTCAAATAAAGGAATATAATATTATTAATCTATGTAAGGTATTCATGTTAATATGCGGGGTAGAGTATAAATTAAATTTATTCTTACATCTTGTCTGAAAATTAATTTACCTTACAATTATTTAGAGGCAAAATAAATAATGTTTGTATATTTGTAAAAAAAAAATGTGAAACAAATGTTTATCTTGAAAAAAATGTTTCTTCTCCTTTTCAGATTCCAATTTATCACCGTACCTTACTTCAAATATGAAAACAAGATCGTTATTTTGTGTTACAAATTGAGTCCTGATTCAATAACACCAGATCCGCTGTAGAAATACAAAACTCTGCTGTTTACATCGGTAAGTTTCAAATAAAGGATATATATATTTATTATATCTATGTAAGGTATTCATGTTTGTTAATACGCGGGGTAAAGTATAAATTACATATTTTATTCAGACATCTTGTTTTAATGATGAAGATAAAATTCGTGTTATGACAATGGTTGAATCGCACATAAGAATATAATTTTCAGAACGAGTTACGTATATTATTATTAAAATCTTTATTGGATATAAAAGGACATAAATGTACAGTACAAATAATTGTTATAAAAAATTAAAAAAGAAAGAAATAGATATCCTTACTAGAGGGCCGGGTTATTGTCTTTGGCAATCTCTTTCACCCAAGCCAATGTATAGTTAGGTGGAGATCATCACTCCCCTCAAGCTGCAGCCACGCTGGTTACAACAACAACAGTTTGGATATCTTCAAAATTGATATAATATATCTTCCTCCTTTCTTCTCATTTTCAGATTCTAATCTGTTGAATGTTCCTAGTTCTCTGTCAAATCATCCATTACGTAAGACCTTGCATCATGTCTCCGAACGTACTCGTCATTTTTTTTAAAACAAAAAATTCAAATTCAGTCCTCACTCAATAAAAATCCGCTGTGAAATTTGACCGGTAAGTATCAGGAAATGTGATTAGTTAAAAGTGACAAGGTTTGAAAAATCGTAAGTCTACTTATCCACTCATTCAATTTATGCAAGTTCCACTCGCAGCCAACCAATAGATGAGCCCACCAACTCAGTCTTCCGGATCGACTTGCTGGAAAGTTATGGCTAGATACAGGACTCAGCTCAAAGTCATCCATTTTCCGGTCCAACTGTACTGCAAGCAGCAGAATTTAGCGCTCTATCTCCCACCCAGTCAACCTCCACGGCAGATGGGAAGGTGGCCATGGCTAAAGGGCCGTCCAGCATGTCTAACAATCAAATAAGCTGAATTGGAACCAGTTGTTCTGATATATGTATTAATTTTGATGTATGTAATATTTCTGTTCCAAATAAAGGTTTATTTATTTATTTTATCCGGTAAAATTAAGCTAAGCAAACTTAAATTTAGTAATTGACTTGCGACACGTGACTGACGATTGTAAGCGGAAAAACCGATACAACGCGCCAGAAATTCAGTTACAGATTGAAAATAGTGTTGCCAACCCTCTAAAAAAGAAAAGACATCAAAATATATAAGGGCGCTTTTACATCGATGCAGTCCCACTGCTTATTTGACACAGTAGTATATGCATATTCATTTTTTGTAGAATCTAGAATGTAGGAAAAACGGTATTCTACCATATAAAACAAATTTGAAGAAAATCGGTTTAGCAGTTTTGGAGATACAAGGGATTTAGTATAAAATCTCAAAATTAGCACGTGTATACAATGGAAACCATCACGAGGAAGTATTGTGTCCATAATTGGCAGTGTATTTTTTTTTTTTTTTTTACATTCATTTCTATCTTCAAATTTGAAATTCAAATTCTATCTAAATTTGAAGCACACCACATCCATCTTCAACTTCATAGAACTATTGACTTCTAATCTGAAGAGTGAGAGTTCGATAATGTGGAGCAATGTGCGCAATAGTTTTAATATTGAGGAACCAAAACATAAACTGAATGATCCGGTGTGAACGACAAGCTTATCGCCTTGTTAAAGCGCCGTTAAATCGAAAATAAAAATAATATATTGAGAAAATGTGAAAGGAGAGGTCAATGGAAAATTCCTCGCCCGTCAATTCTAGGCAAGTTGTCATTTCGTGGAATATATTTTTTTTATTATTATTTTTTCATTTAGGCGCTTTAACTCTGCTGGAGCAGGTCGTTCGCGCCGATATCCTGTTTTTAAATCATGGTGAATAAACGTGAATAAACGCTTTCATTGTCATCTAATAGTGCTGGAGGAACAGGTAATGAAGATCTAATATTGGACTTTAGGGGACATGATAAGATGTGAGGAACAGTGAGTAGCTCACCACAAGTACAAGAAGGAGGGGGAGTTTTCTTGAATAGGAAAGCGTGGGTGGCGCGTAAGCACATATTCTTCATACCTGTTGTTCCTATCGGAGGTAGACCACTTTTCTATAGAGGGTTTGATTCTTTTTAGCTTATTTGAGTTGGGAGTTTCATTCCATTGGTTTTGCCAGGCTTCTCTCACAATTTGTGAGGCGTATGGCTTCATGTCCTGCGTTGAATATTAATTGAGTAAAATTCGGATAGCCAGATCTTGTTCTGTCACTGGAGTCACAACGTCCAGCGAGGGGAGGGCTTGGATGGGTGACCATTCAAATTCAAAACCACTAACCATACTCACGTTTTCTCTTTCGTGATGCTGGCTAGTCTGTCCCGGTAGCTCAGTGGTAAAGGCGGCACTCTTTGAATCCAGAGATTCCAGAGGTCGTGGGTTCGAAACCCAACCCGTACATGACAAGTTATCCTCACATTTGGGATTTTTACCACATAATAATGCGTCAAAAAATCTTTTTTTTTTTCAAACCCTGTATAGAATTTCAAGAGTGGATTTGTAAGGTGGAGAGAATTGAATCTTGCACAGTGCTGAGAAATGCGAAATGTCGGAGATGAGTTTTCAATTTGGCAAATTCTCCGCGAGTTAAATTTCGTACACATGGCTTGCATATCTCTCGGCAATGTTAGACGGGGCCAGGCGTCATTGGGCTGCGGTTTCTCAATCTGAAGGTTCGGGATCGAAGCACATCGAGTTTGTTTATTTGGGTTTCCACTACATGGTTTGGGTTTCAACTACATGATTTGGGTTTCAAGTACATGGTTTGGGTTTCAACTACATGGTTTGGGTTTCAACTACATGGTTTGGGTTTCAACTACATGGTCTGGGTTTCAACTACATGGTTTGGGTTTCAACTACATGGTCTGGGTTTCAACTACATGGTTTGGGTTTCAACTACATGGTTTGGGTTTCAACTACATGATTTGGGTTTCCACTACATGGTTTGGGTTTCAACTACATGGTTTGGGTTTCAACTACATGGTTTGGGTTTCAACTACATGGTTTTGGTTTCAACTACATGGTTTGGGTTTCAACTACATGGTTTGGGTTTCAACTACATGGTTTGGGTTTCAACTACATGGTTTGGGTTTCAACTACATGGTTTTGGTTTCAACTACATGGTTTGGGTTTCCACTACATGGTTTGGGTTTCAACTACATGATTTGGGTTTCCACTACATGGTTTGGGTTTCAACTACATGGTTTGGGTTTCAACTACATGGTTTGGGTTTCAACTACATGGTTTTGGTTTCAACTACATGGTTTGGGTTTCCACTACATGGTTTGGGTTTCAACTACATGGTTTGGGTTTCAACTACATGGTTTGGGTTTCAACTACATGGTTTGGGTTTCAACTACATGGTTTGGGTTTCAACTACATGGTTTGGGTTTCAACTACATGGTTTTGGTTTCAACTACATGGTTTGGGTTTCAACTACATGGTTTGGGTTTCAACTACATGATTTGGGTTTCAACTACATGATTTGGGTTTCCACTACATGGTTTGGGTTTCAACTACATGGTTTGGGTTTCAACTACATGGTTTGGGTTTCAACTACATGGTTTGGGTTTCAACTACATGGTTTGGGTTTCAACTAAGTACATGGTTTGGGTTTCAACTACATGGACAAATCACGACAGTGTTTTACCCACCCATTCGCTTGGCAAAGGCAAACAATCCAAATTCTCAAAAAGCCCTTTTTCTTCGCCACAGTGACTACTTATTTAAAAAAAAGTTTTATCCTTAACACTTTCCGTGCCGGAGACTCATTTTGAAATTATTGCCCAGTGCCGTAGCGATATTTGGCCGGTGTTACCATCGGCACAGGCTTAAATTTTTTTGAAGTTTTTCTTATTCTGTGCCGGTGTTACCATTTGGTAACACTATTCCATGTAAGGTGTTACCAAAAGGTAACACCGGGGTCGAGAAGTAGATGTCTTTACGATCTTCGGTGTTACCAAACGGTAACACCATTTTTCTGAACAGGTGTTACCAAACGGTAACACCGGCACGGAAAGTGAATACAATCAAAACAAGAAATAGACAATCGTTATTGGTAGAAATTAAAAGGGTGAAATTCAAAACAAACATCAATAAACAACCTTCTGACCTGGGTCATGATTTTGGAGATGTACCACAAGTAAGACGTAGGTAATATTTATTGGCGTCACTATGGAAGTTAATGTGAATGCATGACTGGCTTTGGCGCACTTGCCGCCACTTGAAGCAAACCTACATGCAAAAATAGATTGCAAAAATTTTTGACCAAGACATAACGGAAGTAATTTGACATAAATTGGGACATCATTAGTTTAAATTCAAAGTCTAGGTTAGCAAAAATGCAGTTTGTATTCTCAAATTATTATTATTATTATTAAACACTTTATTAGAATGATATATAAATGGACATATGTACAATACAAATGATTATTTTAACAATGAAAAAAATGGAAACAATATATTATACAATAAAATGAAAGAAAAATATATATAAACATATGTCCTAAACTAAAGGGCGGGGTTATTGCCTATGGCAATCTCTTCCACCCAACCCTTTCTAATTATCAATACTAATAGCAGCTTGATCAATAAGGTGGGGTGGACTTGTAACTCCAGGTCGGTGGTTCAAATCCCGGTTTCAGCGTAGATTCAGGGCGAAATAAATAGACAAATTCTGTATCACAAGTCATTGCTAAGCGTCGGTTTTCCCTATCTTACACAGTACGCAATCGGTGACTTAGCGCCACAGAGGTATTACAAAAACGTCTATTAATTCCGCCCTTAGTAAAGTGAGATTGAGTAGTTGTGATAATTATCACGAAAGTGCAGATTAACACAAAAATGCTAGTGGCTATTTGCGGCCCCACTCAGGCTGGGTGATGTTAATTTGAGTAGCGAGTTTGTTAGTTTCCAGTAAAACCCCCGTCGTGATATATTATGACCAATATGACCATGCATGCAATTGAAAGCGACGTAACGGTGACGTTGAGATACAATAACCCCGCCCTTTAGGCAGGACATTTTAGCTTTATTCTCTTTTTTGTTCTTGTTTCTTTGTTCAATCTATTATTTATTTTTTCTTTATGATTTCATTGTATTTTACTGTATATATTTTACTTTGTCTTACCTACCTAATAAATAATATAATAATAATTATAATAATAATTATGTTACATGAATAATTATGTATGTCCCCCGTCAAAATGCATCAAGAGTCCTGCTGGTCTATGGATTCGCCTGACTAGGGAGCAGTCTTTCAAATGAGACGCGAAACGACGGCGATTAAAACTAATTGGAGTATGACGCTCTGAACTCATTACAGTATTATGACGGCTGGACTCATTACAATTTTATGACGTTCTGAACTCATTACAGTTCTATGACGCCTGGACTTCATTACAATCAGACTATGACATTTTGCGGTACCAGAGTATGACAGGGGACTGTTGCATGCAAATCGAGGTCTGACGAAACTTCAATAATAATATCGCCTTATTTATACTGGCCGATTAGGACTAATAAGTCCCATTGTTCCCGCCATTGAGAAATGGAGAACTTGTAATACCTCAAACCTGTCCCGTGAAATCGGCCATCTTGGTTAGTTTTAACACAGAGGAAATCACAACAATAACAAATTAATTTTTCTTCTTATACGCTTTTGAAGTAGGTACCACTGCAAAATTAGCTGTATTGGAATCAGTTATTTTGATGTGTTCTTTTCTTTTTGATGTATGTATTATATTATTTTTACAAAAAAAAGGTTTATTTATTGATATATGTACATGTACAATTGTACATTGTACGTATATATTTATTTATTTACATTCTTTTGAAGGCTGTAACTTTAACCATATTGGGTACTTTTCTAATGGGACATATTTATTACCCTTGAGATATACGTTATGAAGTCTCCATGTCTAATTCCTCTATGATTCCAGCAGTTCCAGCTTAAGACGTGTTATTATGTGGTCAAAATACCAAATGAGAGGATTACTTGTCAACTTGTCATGTTCTGCGGCTGGGTTTCGAACCCGCGACCTCTGGAATACCAGACCGACGCCTTGACCACTGAGCTACTGATTGGTTACCGACCTCAGTAGCTTGATCAACAAGGCTCGTAACCAGGAGGTCGGTGGTTCGAGTCCCGGTTTCAGCGTAGATTTAGAGAAGTGATTTTTAAATTTGAGCCAGTCAAATCCGTCGGAGGGCGAGTCAAATCTTACCTCTTTGATTTTGAAGCTTGTCCGCCGGGTCGTTTTGCGGACGACCTCTCCTTCATAGATCTCTTCGACAGTCCCCATGGTGCGTCTTTTTTTCTGTCTTCTGGGCGGGCAACCGGGACACAGAAAAGAATTACGGGGGGGAGTTTATGTGCGAAACAATCGAGTAGGAAGTACCGAGAATTGGCGAAAAAAATAATCAGCGAGGTTTTGTCTTTTAACGAACCGTACAGAGTATTTCCGTCGCGAAAATAACACTTTGCGCGGTCAAGTGTAAACTTCAATTTCTCGATGTCTCCTCAAAATAATTCAAAATATACGATAATAAAAAAGATAAATATAGGACACGTAAAAAGATAATTCACTTCGACTTGATTCTTGTACTAATTAGAACAAAAAAATATATACAAGTCCAGTTAGCGAAACTTCACATTTGATGTTTCACTTTGCAAACCAACATAGATGCTCACAGAAAATACACAGATGTATTCTTGGCCCGCGCCGCTGGCTCTAAGGGACGGGCGAACTGTGAAAAACATTTTTCATGCTCGCTTCTTTCTTTTAATTTAAAAATAGATTTGTTATAAAATTTTATCTTGTTCAGATAGTAATACGCCAAATGTTTATTGGTCGGAGCTCTCACGGCTTCGTGCTGTATGTTGCTTTGCACAGAGACGAGATGTTCACATGTATTGTGATCTATGTGTTTATGTATTTTGGGAAAAGTCCGTCTTCCTCTTACTGCCCAAAGTCCGTCTTCCTCTTACTGCCCAAAGTCCGTCTTCCTCTTACTGCCCAAAGTCCGTCTTCCTCTTACTGCCCAAAGTCCGTCTTCCTCTTACTGTCCAAAGTCCGTCCTCCTCTTACTGCTCAAAGTCCGTCTTCCTCTTACTGCCCAAAGTCCGTCTTCCTCTTACTGCCCAAAGTCCGTCTTCCTCTTACTGCCCAAAGTCCGTCTTCCTCTTACTGCCCAAAGTCCGTCTTCCTCTTACTGCCCCCAAAGTCCGTCTTCCTCTTACTGCCCCCAAAGTCCGTCTTCCTCTTACTGCCCCCAAAGTCCGTCTTCCTCTTACTGCCCCCAAAGTCCGTCTTCCTCTTACTGCCCCCAAAGTCCGTCTTCTTCTTACTGCCCAAAGTATGTCTTCCTCTTACTGCCCACAGTCCGTCCTCCTCTTACTGCCCAAAGTCCGTCTTCCTCTTACTGCCCAAAGTCCGTCTTCCTCTTACTGCCCAAAGTCCGTCTTTCTCTTACTGCCCAAAGTCCGTCTTTCTCTTACTGCCCAACGTCCGTCTTCCTCTTACTGCCCAAAGTCCGTCTTCCTCTTACTGCCCAAACTCCGTCTTCCTCTTACTGCCCAAAGTCCGTCTTCCACTTACTGCCCAAAGTCCGTCTTCCTCTTACTGCCCAAAGTCCGTCTTCCTCTTACTGCCCAAAGTCCGTCTTCCTCTTACTGCCCAAAGTCCGTCTTCCACTTACTGCCCAAAGTCCGTCTTCCTCTTACTGCCCAAAGTGCGTCCTCCTCTTACTGCCCAAAGTCCGTCTTCCTCTTACTGCCCAAAGTGCGTCCTCCTCTTACTGCCCAAAGTCCGTCTTCCTCTTACTGCCCAAAGTGCGTCCTCCTCTTACTGCCCAAAGTCCGTCTTCATCTTACTGCCCAAAGTCCGTCTTCCTCTTACAGCCCAAAGTCCGTCTTCCTCTTACTGCCCAAAGTCCGTCTTCCTCTTACAGCCCAAAGTCCGTCTTCCTCCTACGTCCTCCATCTTCCTCATAGGGCGAACGGGACCTTAAACTAACTTCAACCATGGAGCCTTAGATAATAATATGTTTTTAGGCCCTTTGGGGTCTTTGACCACCCATCAGAAGAAAAATAAATGTCGCACCCTTAGAATTTGAGGGTTATATTTCAAAAAAACCTGTTTTTTGGGAAATGGCAATTGAAAATTTGACATATCCCTTTTTTAAACTATAAGATCTATCTACAATTTTGATTATTATTGCATTCAAATCAACATGTTTTTCTCTATAGATCTAAGTTTGAAAAAAATCACTCTCATTTAATTAACTTACCTCTTATTGTCATTTTTTAAAAAAGGTGTTTTGACATAAAAATTGTTTTAAGATTATCTCTATTTTCAATAAAATGTCAATACTAAACAGAGTGCTATAGTACGATTTGAATAGATAATACCTTATTATGAGTCTAGATGGATTTTTGTTGGAAATATCCAGGTGGCTGGTCAACTGATTTAATCCATGATGGAAAAATCCAGCTGTCGGGACAGTTGGAGGTCCAGTTGACTTTATACATAATTATGGATATTTCCACCTTAAATCCAGACTGGAAGTCAACTTCCGTGCTGTCTGGGTATTTAACCATAAGTCAGCAAAACTGGGTAATATCTCGATATATTATTACTCATTTCTTCTCACAAGGTATGAGTGGACCCCGAATATCCAAAGTAAAAAGGCGAAAAATTTCGACTCCAACTTATTTCTTCTAGGTTTAAATTTCAGAGCAATAAAGACTGAAGAGGCCCTGATTTTATGATGATGTTTAGGGAATAAAAATTTCAAAATTTATGGAATGCTAGAAACACTGATGTTCGGATCCGATGAAATACAATGGTCACAGCACTCGCATTGTCAGGGACAAGGTCGTGTCATATTGAGGAGAGAAAAATGAAAATTTGATTTTGGGCTTCCTTTCAAGTTAAAAAAAAATGAAGATTTCATATTATTATTATTATTATACAACGCTCTATTAGATATAAATGGACATTATGTAGGTACAAACAAATAATTATTTTAACAATGAAAAAAAAAAAAAAAATGGAAATAATATATACAATAAAAATGAAAGAGAATAGAAAATGTATAAAAACATATGTCCTAACTAAAGGGCGGGGTTATTTCCTATGGCAATCTCTTCCACCCAACCCTTATAGGTTCGTTGAAGTACCTGGTGGGCTGGATAAACTGAATATACTCCTTGTTGAAATACTACTATGCCCCGACGGAGTACAAACGTGCAATAAATAAATAAATAAATAATAATAATAATACACTTTAGTGGAAGCTACCCACCAGGCGAGGTTCATGCTCAAAGCATTTTCTACCACCTAACCCTCAGAGTCTTATTAATCTTATTATTATGTGGTCACAAACTCAAATTAATGAGGAAAAATTCTTGCACTGGGTGGGATTCGAACCAACGGATCCCTACGCTACCTGGATTACCAGACTAGCGCGTTAACCACTTGACTATTGTGGTTTCTTTGTGTTATTATATCAAAATTTTAGTGAGTAGTGCAGAATTACAGGACTTTTTCGTATTTTGTTATCCTAATATCTCATTTTTGCCTATAATTCCGCCACTGGTCGCTGCTCACATTTCCTCACGAGGTATGAGTGGACCCCGGACAGTCCGGACACCCAAGTACAGAGCAGAAAAAATCCTGCCCGCCGGGGATCGAACCCAGGTCACCGTGCGTGCAATGCCTAACGCGCTAACTCACTCGGCTACGGTGACTACTACAAACGTGCAATGTGAGAATTTTTGTGTGTAATACCAAAACGGTTGCAGTACAGAATAAACAGGATATTGTAAACTTGTATTTGGAGACTGGCATCTCCACTGCCCTAGCCCACCTGAGCTGATGGTGTGAAAATCTACTTAAAGCATAAAATCTGTATTTTTTTCACACTAGATTTGCTTATTGGACACCTTGAGTAAAGTCAGTATAGAAGTGGAAACATCAAACTTTCATTAACTTGGTTCTGGGGGCCCTTGTTAATTATTCGCCTCCTTCTATGTATAAACTTGATGAATTGAAAAATATCAAGTTGATAATGCTGATTGAAGAGCTGAATTAAAGGCAGCATTGGAAAATAGGAAAGAACCGACCTCAGTAACTTGATCGATAAGGCAGCGGACTTGTAACCTGGAGGTCGGAGGTTCAAGTCCCTGTTTCAGAGTAGATTTAGTAACGCGAGTTTGAGTAGTTGTGTTATCACGAAAGTGATTAACACAAATACTATGATAACTTAAAATAGGAAAGAAAGAAAAACCAGACCGTCCCTCAAGTGGGAGTTTCAACCAATCACAGCGCACTATAGCCCGACTTGAGGGATGATGGCTTCTGGCTTGAGGGATGGTAATTTTTGTTATAATCGTATTTTACAAACTTCGACCATGAGATTTTTTTGTACCATTAGGTCAATTAATAAAGTCATAGTCACCGTGGCCGAGTGAGTTAGCGCGCTAGGCATTGCACGCATGGACCTGGGTTCGATCCCCAGTGGGACAGGATATTTTCTGCTCTGTACTTGGGTGTTCGGGGTCAACTCATACCTCCTGAGAAAAAAATGAGCAGCTGCTTTGTGAGGAAATGTGAGCAGCGACCAGTGGCGGAATTAAAGGCAAAAATAAGATATTGGGTTTATTAAAGATACGGAAAAGTCATGTGATTCTGCGCTACCCACTGAAGTTGTGATATAATAACACAAAGAAACACATTATTATATAATTAATAAAGACATCACTTCTTGCAAAAGGTGGAGTATTACGGATTTTACCTACTGACACTTGGTATCTAAACTGACAAAAGCTAGTTTTTTGGACTAATATTAAGTAAAAAAAAAATTGCACCACTGAAGACCCCTTTTTATTCGGTTTGCGTAACAATGACATTGTTTTTCTTTCATAAAGTTAAAAATAGAAAACATATTGTGCACACGGGGCTTGTACACACGGGGACCTGAGTTCGAATCCCGGCTGTGTAGAGAATTTTCTACCCAGTACTTTGAATGTCCGGGGTGAACTCATACCTCGTGAGGAAAAATGAGTACAAAAATAAACTTGGATATAAGAGAACTCAAGGGACCGGATTTTTTTTCTCTTATATCGAGGTTTTGTGGGCTTAAATCCGGCGTGGGTGAATTTTTTTGAAATGAAATAATTTTCGTCTTTAACACAAAAATGATGTTTTTTTTAAGTAGGAGACCAGCAGCCGGTAGAATTTATTATCGAAAGGAAATTGAGTAGGTTGCAACAATAGCACAAAATTAAAAAACCTTATCGGGATATAATAAAATGAAGGAAGAAAAAAAATGTACTTATATCACAGAATTTTTTTTCTATTCCCTAGAAAAATCCAAATGAATAGAAAACACCCCAACCTGTATTCACAATTTACGCCTTCAAAAAGTACAAACGCAATGTGTTGTACATTTCAAAGAACAAAGATAAGAAACGCGTTTTGTTTCATTGATAGGACAAAATGACGTCATAGTCATGCGCGGATATAGGGGGGGGCACGGGGGGCACGTGCCCCCCCAGATTTTTTCAGTAAGCGGTGTTTCTCAAATTTCATTATACCTAACCCCGTATAAAAAATGAGTTAGGGGGGCACGGGCCCCAAAATAATTCCCAATTCTAAGACTAATCCCGTAAAAAAAAAGATCTCAATAAGCTAGGGGGGCACGTGACCCAAAATAATTCCCAATTCTAAAACTAATCCCGTTAAAAAGAAGATCTCAATAAGTTAGGGGGGCACGGGACCCAAAATAATTCCCAATTCTAAGACTAATCCCGTTATAAAAAAAAGATCTCAATAAGTTAGGGGGGCACGGGACCCAAAATAATTCCCAATTCTAAGACTAATCCAGTAAAAAAAGAGATCTCAATAAGCTAGGGGGGCACGGGACCCAAAATAATTCCCAATTCTAAGACCAATAAGAAATAACTAAATAATAAAGTTGTCAAATCCACACAGATTGTCCGAGAAATCTGAAATTTTACCTATAGGTCCATTTGGATCAGAGAATATATCTCTAATCTCTAATAGGGTTCAGCTACACGGGGTAAGGACAAAAAATGGATGCGTGACACAAAAAAATCACATTTTTCGACCGAAATTAAAAAAAATTCTCAAAATTTATCGTGACGGCGCCGCGGCGGCGGCGTATCAACTCAAAAAGAGAAAGTTATAAGCAAAAGTTCAAGTTTTCATTTGAGATATCAATCACGAAATTATGATGGGCCGTTTTTGAGCTACGTTGAGAAAGGACATAAAATGGATGGGTAAACAAAAAGTATTTACGTATTTGACCTGAATGACATTTTTCTCGAAAATTGTCTTGACGACCTATCAACTCAAAGCGAGAATGTTTTTGCAAGGGTTGGAGTCTTCATTTGACATATTGATCGCGAAATTCTGATGAGCCATTCTTGAGCTCTAGTAAGGACAAGAAATGGATGGGTGACACGAAAAATATTGACATTTGTGTGTGTGTGTGTGTGTGTGTGTGTGTGTGTGTGTGTGGGTGTGTGTATGTGTGTGTGCGTGCGAAAGGCTTGCGAAGGGGCTTGCTAGTTAGGTATATTGTGCGATTGTGCCCCCCCAGTACAAGAGGGCTATATCCGCGCATGGTCATAGTAAGCGTGTTTTGGATTATTTTTTGAATATTTGTAAAATTTTCGACAAAATTCAAGAAATCTGGAGAAGTTTAATGTTTATTAGTGACTATACACTTTTGCCCAAGATATGACTACTATAAATAATTAACTATTGACCCTGAAAGAATGAATGCGACGGGACGTAAGAATAAAAGAACCACATGTTTGAGTGTTGAGGACTTTTTCAAAGCTTAAATTTACGAACACAATGTACGATTTGTGCTATTACAGATTTGTGCTCGCCGCATGTGGTATCCACTTTCAAACATGGGTTTTTTTTTTTTTTTTTTTTTATTTTTTTTTTAAACAAAGCAATTCACCAACACAGATATAAAGTCAAAGGATGACATCTATGAGGGCAATAACTGTTGCTGGTCTCTTCCCTACTGGAAAATATCCGGTTGGTTTTCCAGGATGTTAAAAGTTGACATGATGGAAATAATGGGAGATTTAAAGAGACATGTTTCTTTCTTGTTTGGCAGGTGGAAGGTCAAATTTCCTGAGTTTCTTAGTCTGTTATTAGGGACTCTTAGGTGTATTTTCTCTAGAATGTAGGGGCAGTTAAGATTACCTATATAGTTTAGAACATTAATTAAAAATGTCATTTGTTGTTTTTCCCTTCGGTTTGCTAGGGTTTCTAGGTCAAGATTTTCAGTCAACAAGTTATATTCAATGTACTCAGGATAAAGAGGATAGAAATTAAATGTTTTAAAAAACATACCTCGTACAAATCTTGCATGGATTCGTTCAATGGCCCTTATCCCCACCTTTGTATACGGCAGCCAAATTATTGCACCGTATTCTAAGACAGATCTTACCAAATATTGATATAAAATTTTGATCACGTCAATATCTTGATGAACAATTATGTTTGCGAATCTCTATAGGTTACCGGTAACCGTTCGTAACTCAGTAACCGAAAATACGAATTAATTTTGAATAAAAAAAAACGCGCTTCTAATCATGCATTAGGAAAAATAAACAAATTCAGACGAGTTCTTTAACTCTGGGACGATAATCTGATGAATTATCCAGAATTTATAAGCAACTGCTGCACCTGCGCACAACTTGAATTTCCATACAACACATGAAAAGTGACAATCAATGTTAAAGCCTCTTGACAGTTCTAATCCACTGCTACAACTAATAGGAGTAGTAAAACTCAGCTAAGATTTGAGGAAATCATGAAAGATTTGAAAAACACAAATAATGAAAAATTATTAATCAACATTTTAAAGAAAAGCAGGAAAACTTAAAGAAAAGAAAAATCTACAAAAGGGAATATTAAATATTATTTTAATGAATTAACAGAATAATTTATCATCTTGACTTTACCTTTTATTACAATTTATTCAAGTGCTATACGATCTGTGCAACCTCTTCGTTTGCTGCAGAGTTTAATGACCCAAGATTCTGCAGATCTCATGCAATATTCCAAATCCTTGTGCATGAAGAAGGTTTTCACAAGATCATTTTCAGTGATTAATAGACTGACTAGTGAAAATGCAACATAACTTGGCTAAACTTATATTAATTCACTGTGTCCTATTGATTTGTGGGAGCTCTGTCTGTTATGTGAAGGCAGATGAGAAGGTAGGTCCATAAACATTAAAGGTAACTTACTAACGGTAACTATGATCTTTAGATTATACTCCCCTTTTACAGGGCTGCGGAGTCGGAGCCGGAGCCGGAGCTGGAGCCGGAGCCAATTATTTTAGTAAAGAGGAGCTGGAGCCGGAGTCGGAGCCAAATTTTCAAAAACTTGGCTCCGCATCCAGCTCTGACTTAAAAATGAATTATGAGTGGTTTTTTTATTTATTATTATTATTACCTATTAAAAATAAATAACACTACTCCACCACATCCACTATTCCAGCACCATCCTCAAATCTAATGTAAATAATGTTCTTATCTCTATATATAAAAACAGAAAAAAGGACTACCTACCTACCTACCTATGTTTGTTTGTCCGGAGTTGTTTAGCCAAAACAATAAGAGATAGCGAAAAATGTCTCAGAATTGACCCCCCCAAAACCATTATCGCTTTGTCCAGAAAAATTATAAAAAGTTCAAAATGGCATTGCTGTCCAGCAGTACGGCCATGCCTTAGTAAATTTGAAATTTAGTCCCGTTGCAAAGCACGGGCAAACGGCTAGTGTACAATAAAATACAATACAAAATCTAAAATGTACCTAAGAGTTATTAATTTGTGATTTAATGGTTCTAGATAAGGGGAAAAGTTATAGAGCATAATGTAAGTGTTTAAACACATTTTTCGATACAACCAATGATAGGTATTCAGTTTATACTAATATATATATTTTGTATTCAAATAAGATGCACATTACTGGAGCCAGGAGCCGGAGCCGGAGCCAGTTTTTTTTCTCTTAGCTCCAGGAGCCGGAGCTGGAGCCGGAGCTAGAAAATAATACAAAGAGGAGCCGGAGCCGGAGCTCAAATTTTTTCCGCAGCTCCGCAGCCCTGCCTTTTAAACTGATTTGCTGAGTATAGTGGGAATTCTGATGTTGACACAGTAGAGTTAAAGGTTGGATCCTAGAGTAATTGATTCCGATGTTATACTCACACAGTAGTAGAACATTACTTGGGAAACCTACTCACATTTACTTTTGAGGGGAGGATTATTTTAAATTGATATGTACCCTAAATCAATTTGAGTTTCCTCAACATAAATCAGCCATACATTATTTTTAATTCCTTGGTCATAGGTTTCACTAACCGTGGTAGTTTTATTTCATTTGTGGTTTGTTAGTCCTTGCTGACCCGAAGTAGGTCTGAGGAAAAGAAAAGTGAAAAAAAAAAATAATAATAAGAATGCAAATTAGTCAAATAAGGTAATTAAGAAGTGTAGAATCATTTAAAATCTTGAGTGTAAATTGATGGGAATTTGGTAAACATAAAGCTCTATGAATATCTCAATCAAACTATTTAAAAAATGGCCTGCCAGCATTGGTGGCACATTAAATGCACGTGTTATTGTAGGATCACCAAAGACTGGCAATGTTCAGCTAGGCAAAGACTTTGTAATGCTGGCCCAACCCAGGCTAGGATAGTTTTATATGGGTAGCAGGTTTGTGAGTTCTGCAAATGGAGGATAACCCCCTTCATCGTGATATGACCATGCCATTGAAAGCAACATTTAAAAAAAAAAAAATCTAGACACTGCCAACTGTTTTGTAATGAGAAACATGTATGGCTCATGTATGTTTTTTAAGGTGTATTGAAGATTTTTTTTGAGAAGATGCCTTTTCCTGTTTGAAATATTTTTGTGTCACATTTTCTTAACAATTTTAAAAATAAGTTAACTCAAGTATTGGATCATCAAGGCTGAATTATAAAACAATAGACTGTCCCTCAAGTTGGGCCAAGTCTGCTGTGATTGGTCAATTCTCCAACTTGGGAATTGGTCTGGTTTGTTCTAATCCTTATTTTTTTAAATTTGGAACTAAATTTTAACACCCTAAAAATGTAGAAATTTGTATTTTATTAATTTTATTTATTTATGGTAAAGCTAAAGACCTCTTCACAATTCTTGTGGGTAGCACAGCATTACTAAGAGTCTACTTCACTTTTGGAATTCTATTACTTTAATTTCTTTTTACTCTGGTACTATGTATTTTTTCCCATTTTATTGAGTGGGTATTTTTTTAATTTAATTTTTTTTTTATATAATTATTATATATTTTTCAGAGTATAATTTTCTATACCTTTTCCTTTATATTTTCTATTATTATTTCGAGGTAGATACATTTTTTTTTTTGCTTCTAAGTTAATAGTGAGGAGACATTTCAGTCTATCTCACTAAAACTATAACTAGTATGTTAAAATTAATTGTTTAAAAATTTCCGTACAAGATGACACGTTTGCAGGATTACACTTTTCTGGATGGTTCTTTCTACAGAGTGTCGCATATCCAATCGCTTCAAATTTCCTTTAAAATTGCGTGATGTAACTCCTTCACTTGACATGACAATAGGTATAATTTGGATGTTGTTCAATTTCTTATTATTATTATTAATATTACTATTATTTTATTCAGTGCTGAATTCCATCTTTAACGGGGAATACCAGTTTCCACAGTAATTGAAGTTAATAGTTTTCATTTGAACTTACATTTGATGATAAGAAAGGTTATCAATGTCCAATAGAGTAAAGCTGTACCAAGAACTCATATTTAGTTCCCAATATTATCTTTATTATTAAATATTTATATTTGTATTATCATTTGAAGCAAATCAACATGTACATAAATATTCATCAATAAATGTAAATCAGCTATTAAATAATTTTACCCTTTAATCTCAGGGTTATTTCAATTCTGCCATATTCTAAAAATACCTTGGTTATTGATTTGTCTTTTAAGCTTCACTTGATTATCATGTACTGAGTTATGATAATCCTAAATTAAGGATCCAACTATAAATTTACACATTTTCTTGGAAAAAATTGATCAAAGAATGTGTGACAAAAACTAGAATTAGTTTTCTAATTTTCTCTTAAAGGTGCATTTAATAGAAATGTAGAAACATAATTTCTACTATTATTTTGCCTTCATGGTTGGGTTATGAAATATTCTGAGATGGTTCTTGTCATGTAATTATTTTTATTTATCATATGGATTTTTTTTTTAAATTGAAATACAAAGTGAAAGGTACAAAAAACAAACAAGAAAATATTATTATCAAATTGATAAGTTTGAATAAGGAAAAAATAAGAGAAAAAACAACAAATAATTCATAGATCCATGTTTTGGAGCCATGAATTATTTGTTGTTTTTTCTCTTATTTTTTCCTTATTCAAACTTATCAATTTGATCAGTAAATGATGTAAACCACCCAAGTTAATAGGAGAATATAAAGATTTAAAGTGGATGGTAAAGAAAAAAACGAAAGGTTGTGATCAAAATGGAGGAACAATGTTGGGAAAGATCTAAGAAAAAAATAAGGAGGCTATGGATAGAAAGATAATTTATATGGAGAGAAAACATTCATAAAGCAAATGACTACCAATACATCAGATCTCCGACCAACCATCATAATCCAATATCAATCTTGTAATGCCACCACTGTTAGTTGCTCACTCTATACCTTGGTTGCACATTCAATGAAGATATTATATTTGATCATGACGTAGTTGATGTTTTCACAAAGAACTGCTCAAAGCTTGTTGCATCACCACTCCTGAAACCTGACCAGAAACTAAACATCATCAATCAATACATGTTTCCGACACTCACCTATACACTGCAAATTGTACCATTGGAGAAAATGCCCGATAGTTTGTTTGAAAACCTTAACATCATTATAAGACGGAGTGTCAAGGCCATTGTAGGACTCCCAGCACATACAGTCAATTCCATGTTCTATGCCCCTCGAAAGATGCGAGGGTTGGCAATTATAAACTTTCACTGGGAAGCTTATCTGCAACATTTTACCATTGCAAAGAAGTTGAAGATCATTCCCGACCAACTCCTCCACTGCTCATTCAACATTGAGGACGATATTAAAAAATGTCTAGAAAAACTAAATGTGATTGGTGAAACATCTCAGTCTCTTAGACATCAACTTCGGCAATGATCATTTCAGGAGTGGTGTTCGGCAAAATACCAAGGTATTGGAGTGACTCACTTTCAAGGATTTCCACAGTCCAATAATTTCATCATGGACAAAAACTCCCTCTCTTCATCCGAGTGGACAGCTGCAATCAAGATGAACGTCGGATATGCAAGTCTGGCTGGAGTTCCAGGAGTTCAAAATACGGGCAATGCATCCAACCTCTGTCGCAGATGCAACAGAGAGAAGGAAACACTACCACATGTACTGGGTGCATGTCCGTACAATGAACAAATGGTAACTTCTCGTCATCACGTTGTCAAGAGAAAACTGATAGAGCTGTTGAAAGAAAAGAAAGTCGAGTGTTTTGAAGAAGTCTCCTGTGTCGACTCACAAGGTTCCAGGCGCTTCTGCGATATTGTAGCATTTCCAAAAAACAGTAAAAATGCCTATATCCTGGACCCCACAGTTAGATTTGAATCAAATGATAAAGAACAGAGCGTTAAAATAGACAGAGAAAAAAAACACATATACGAGGCATGCATTCCGTTCCTAGAAGAGAAATATAGTGAAAAGTTTCCATCCCGAGTATATGAAGTCATAGGTTTTGGTTCGGTTCGAGAGGAGCAATTGGTAACACTGTCATCGAATTATTCGAGCATTTTAACTTGCAAAAAAAGGAATTAAAAGAAATAAGCGAAACTATCATTAAAAATTCAATCCGAATTATACAACACCACATATATGGATAAAAAAATATATGTATGTACATATATTTACAAATGGAAGAATTAGTAAACATCAATGAAAGGAAATGAAGACAAGATCTTTTGATGAGTATGCTGTGTATAAAGCAACCAGTTAAAGGCTGGCAGTTCATTTTGTTTGTTTAATAAAAATAAAAAAAAATTGTTTCTCTCTCCAATTGTCCTCACAAGGCTAAGGTGGGAACCAACATCCAAAGTACAAAGCAGAAAAAGTTCCACCGGGATTTAAATTTTAAACCCAGGTCGCCCGATGTGTAAAACCGAGTATGCTACCACTAAGCTAAGGTGTGTACTTAGGAAAAAAAAATAAGTGAATGAAAAATAAGATTCTGTCTTCTCAATATCTTTTTCTCAAAAGTGTGTTTGCAATGATCCAATAGCAGATTTGTTTGCTTGAATTGTGTATAATATGTGTACGTGTATGTGTACGATTATTTTAACCTCTGTGCATGAAGTAGCTGTGTCAATACAAAGTAAATAAGTAGCAAGTTGTTTTCTGGTTCAATATGATAATGAGATGTGATATATTACTCCTAATTCTGGAGTACACAGGGTCTAGACAAGTGTTCAGTTGTAGTTCTACCATGTGGGTCATTTGTATTTGTTCTCTTGTAAAGGGTGAGTCATTTGTGTTTGTTTTGTGGCACTGGGAGAAATATTGGAAAGTGCAATTTAAAATCAAATAAATAAATACCTGGTGTACAGGAGTATTTTTACGGGAATAGCCCTATTTACAATGTCAACAGTAAAAATGTCAAGATTTTTTTTTTTTAATAAATAAATTCTTAAAACCAATTTTGAGCAGGCTCATAGTTAGGTACAGTTAAGTTAAGTTGTCATACATTTGTTAATCACTTTTGCGATGTCACATGTACTCAAACTCACTTTACTAAATCTTTGCTGAAACTGGGACTTGAACCACCAAACTCCAGGTTACAAGTCAGCTGCCTTATTGATCAAGCTACTGAGGTCGGTCATAGTTAGGTACAAGAGATTATGTTGTTTGTTTATTTTGGTTCAATGAACTTTAATATTGCTTTCAACTACATGTTTATATCATGATAGGGGTTTCACCCATCTTTTCCTGGACAAACGACTAAACCAACTACAATACTAGAGTTTCGTGTAGAGAGCTCATGTTCAATAGCTTGACACCTGTTTTTAATAGAGTTAGGTTAATAGATAGTTGTGACCACTTCCCATACCAGAGTATAGCACATCGTAATATGCCAGCATGGTCTCTTGATGTAGGTACAATACATACCTAATGAGTTTCAAGTGCTAAACATTCATTATCTCTGAGTAATAAGTATACAACTATACATAGATAAGTATATTGTTACTAATGTACTGTAGATAATTAGTGTCTGTGTGTGTGTGATTGTCTGTAGGTACCTAATGCGTATGTATTTCATATCATGTGAAAGTATCATATGTAAAAAAAAAAACACATAAAAAAGTGGTAACACTTGACTGATTCTCCCTGCAGAGTGAGCAATTTGACTACAATGTACTGCACATGTGTGGCTATGAGACATGAAAGTTAATATGATATGAACAATTGTAGACATGCAGTCTGATGAGGGTATTTTGTTGGGTTATGAGGGTCTGATGAGGGTATGTGTGCCCAGGACCTTTGGACCACGTGAAATAATCTTTTTTTTTAATTCAAATAACTACACTTGAAGTTATAGATTATAAAAATCAAGCAATAACTGGTATGATCATTCATTCATTCACACATATATTCATTTAAATAAATCAGGTTGTTGGGGCATATTGTTGATCTAACCATGTTATTTTATTACTATTATTATTAAACATATTAGATCAAGTTTTATTTACATAGATTACATAGAATATATACAATATACATACATGGAAATTGACATTAATAAAACAAAACTCGATCGAGGGCGGTGCTACTTGATAAGCGGAATTTTTTGTCAAAAAATTCTGCCCAAACCAAGGTTTGAACTCGAGATTTCTGGATCATGAGTAGTAGTCATTATCACAATACCCCATGGTGTTTCACTCATCAGGCTTCATTGCATTGCACGCATGGTGGCCTTGATTTTTTCCC
>CM044961.1:5246611-5259470 GCA_024516035.1 Bactericera cockerelli | reverse complement strand
CTGTCGGTCTGTCTGTCGGTCTGTCTGTCGGTCTGTCTGTCGGTCTGTTAAAACGATTCCTTGTAACGCGCAAATCTCGAAAACTACTCGACCGATTTTGATGAAATTTTGCACACATCTAGGAGACATTCTGTAGATGGTCCCATTTTAAATTCATCGAATTCGTACTAGCGGTTCTTGGTGAAAGAGACCATGCGCCTGACCACTAACTTTTTACTTAAACGCTGATATCTCGTGAACGGTACACCCGATTTTGATGAAATTTTGTATGGTTATGCATATTATTATTTTACATAGGCTTTTTATACTTATTTTTAAATTAATTATAATTTGACTCTGATATTTAAGAAAATCCGAAATTTTGGACAAAGAAGTCAAAAAATAAGGACCACGACTTGCCGATACAGAATTTTTTGTAGAATCTAGAATGTAGGAAAAAACAATATTCTACCATATAAAACAAATTTGAATAAAATCGGTTGAGCCGTTATAGAGATACAAGTAATTTTCTAAAAAAATCTCAAAATTGGCACGTGTTTACAATGTGAAGCAATCACGAGGAAGTATTGTGTCCATAATTGGCAGTGTTTTTTATTATTTAATCAAGAAATTGTATTGAATTGTGGGACAAGCCCAGGGATTGCTTGAGATCCCTCCCTTGGTTGCTCTCTCTTAGTTCTAATAAAATAATACATAAATCAAACAAATGGTGTACAGATTGCTCACAATTCTAACATGATGCTGGGACACGACTGTTAATAGTATTACAAAGAAGGGGTTTTTCTTGGTAGCTCCTCTGATGCCCTTTTTGTATACATTTCAGAGGGTCCTAATTTTTACGATCTATAGAAATATGAGTATATTATATTATACTTTGGTATCCTGAGCCTATGGTTCGACCAAATATGTGAGAAAAACTGGGCAGGTCAAATTTTCGACGAATACAATATTTTCCACATTATGGGATAAGGAAATTAAAAAAACAGGAAATGCCATTTCAAAGGTTCCAACTCTTTAAGCTACATAATACGTGGACTGTCAATTTATAGTAGACTGACATATAGTAGAGCTTTCGGCGTGTAGGGAGCACACTAAACATAAGCTTCTGACCTTTAGAAACAGTAGGGGGGGGGGGGGGGGGGGGGGGCTGAACTATCTGCTATCTAGGCTCTAAGTGGTGGGAGGCGGGGCCGGTGGGGGTGCGCACAAGCCTTTAACCAGACATGACGTCATTGGCAAATGTCAGAACAGATTTTCTTCTCTCTAGTTTTAATGAAATATTTACTGAAGCGAAAGAACAAAATCTGGGTTCTTGCTCTCTCTCTCTCTCTCGAAGAGAGTTAGGTTGATTTATACTCCAATCGTGTTATAAAGGAGGGTGATGGCTGAGGGGAGAGAGAGAGAGAGAGAGAGAGAGAGAGAGAGAGAGAGAAAGAAAGACATTTCGGCAGTGTATTTTTATTGTTATCTACATACTTACAAAAAAAAAAAAAAAAAAAAAAAAAAAGCAAATACATGACATCAAATGGGTATTACTTTGTTGCGCTCAGCATCACAGAAACAGGAGGGGCTTGGTGCAAGGAAATGAAAATGTTCATGCAAGAAGTAGGGAAGAAAGCAATGATGAAAACAGGTGACACCCGCACACCAAACTTCATAAGACAAGTTTTTCCCCTGGACGTGGACATACAGAGGGGCAATGCGGCCAGCATCCTTGGCTCACTATCAGATGCTGTCCAGATGACCTTTACTTATTAAATGTTATCATCTCGTTGATTTAAAATAAAAAAATAAAAAAAAATATTGTACGACTAAATTAGTACTTGGAAACTTAAATATTAAAATTTTGCAGAAAGAGAGAAAAAAAAAAAAAAAAAACAGCTATATGTATAGAGGTTATCATCAGCATTCACCCGAAATAACGTAAGGACAAGAGTTGGGTGGAAGAGAGTGCCGGAGGCAATAACCCCGCCCCTTAGGTATAGTGCTTTATTTCGACTGTGGGCTCAACACAGGGAGTTCCACTACGCTCACAGGTAGGACGATCCTTTGTATTTTCATCTTTATTTTTTGTTAAAATTTTCATTTTATTTGTTCTATTTCAATTGTGTTGCGGAAGAGAATGCCGTTGGCATTAGCACCGCCCTTGATCAAGTTTTGCTTTATTAATTTCAATTTCTATATATTATGTATATATTCTATGCAAATAAAACTTGATCCAATAGTAATAATAATATAGGTATGCACTATCTATATATCTTTTGTAAAAATTATAATCTTGTTTCATAATTCGTACATTAAAACTAATGCTATTCTCATGAACATCAAACACGAAACAGAGTTGGTAGGTATGTAAGTAGATAAGATAAGATAAGATTTATTTGTAATAAATTAATATTTTTTTACAAAATGAATGCGAGTTGGTATATATTTTGATTCATCGTTTTCCCCCGCTTCCTATTAACTTTTAGCAAATTTTATTTATAGAACCGATAGAGCACAAGTTAAGCGCAGGTCATTGACCGATTAGGTAAACTTATGAAGTAGGTAGTTGGACAAACTTACCTCTCACATAATACAATACTAAATGGTCATCAAACACAAATGTGACAAATTAACTTTCTATATTACGACTTCTTTCCGGTGGATGTTCGTACTATATATTTATTTTCTATATATAATTATTTAATTTATACTATATATATTTCCTAGTTGAGCTTACACTCAATTGCCACTGATAATTACTTAATTGTCCACATTCATTTTAAAGACGCATTATTCACATTTTGTGTAACTTCCAGTTACTGAAAAAAACTATTAAAGCTGACCTAGCAAGCGTCGCGTCGATGGCACGTTGAATGCACCATGCAGTTCTTATTCAGTTACTGTAGTTAAGCAACGTCCAGCGAGGTTAGGACTTGGATGGTTGACCATTCAAAATTGAACGCTCGTGACGATTTAACTTTCTATTCCTGGCTAACCCAGACTGGAATGTAACCAAGAGATTGGAAATAATATGATGGTTTGAACTGAAGATGGAAGGACGCCTGGCTTTTTCAAAAAGAAAATTTCCCTTCATACAGAGGGGTAATGCAGCGAGCATATTGGGCTCTTTGCCATCAAGTATCAATATGGATGAGGTGTTTTACTTGTAATAATAATAAATAAAAACATAATAAAATTAAATGTCATTGAACATTGAAAAAAAGAGACTGGATGAGGTGCATGTCAATAGCTAGTTCGCAAGTTCACAGCAAATGGAGGGTGACAACCTCTTCTTGATAGAATACAGCCATAGTCGATGTCGCGTTGAATGCACCGGTTCTCGTATTAGGATCGCAGAAGTTAAACAACGTCCAGCGAGGTGAAGACTTCGTGATGCTGATGGATTTCCCAACCCAGGCTGGGTGAGGATAATGTGGGTAGCTGCAGGATTGTGAGTTTCCTGCGAATGGAGAGTATAATGATATGACGTGATATGGATAGTTTGTTATGGGTGCTCTTATTCAATCGCCCAACACGGTTGGATACAGGGATCTAATATACGTAAATATTACTTTTTCCTCAATAATTCTAGTTTCAGAGTAGATACCTACATACTTTTTTTTTCTCTTTTTTTTTAAAGGTAAATGTGCCCCGGAACCGCTTTCGCATTACTTCAGAGCACTTTACCTTCACATCCATGCCATTCCGGAAACGGAAAACACGGTTAGAATTTTCCGGTCCGGCCGGGATTCGAACCCGCAACCTCCGAGTCAGTAGCCAATGCTCTTAACCACTGTGTCACGGAGGTCAAAGGTACCTACATACCTACTACACATGTACTTAACCTATAGGTTCTATTCTCAGAGAGCGTACCCTCATAGCATATTACTTTTTTTTTGGCTGAGTGTTTCAAAGCCTTTTTTATTTCGTAGCCATGAAACAGGAGCTACTGTAGACGCTTGTGGTCCGTGTTGTAGCCTGCCCATCCGTAGTATGCCTCCCCTCTGATGGACGAAAAGTGACACAATACTTCCCATTTAGGTGCTGGGTGAACACGAGCGCAGCGGAAGGTATCCCTTACAAACAATTGTAACCAGATTTTGAATACAATTTTTTTTCGGAGCGGGGGTTCGAACCCGGGAGCTTCCGCATGGCAAGCGAGTGCTTAACCACTGAGCTATTCGTGCGCTCTTTCCTCCTAGAGACAAAGTACCTAATACTTACCTACAACATGCACTCAGTACCCCAGTATACCTACTCTACTCTCAGTCACAGGTACTTACCCACCATACCTAGACTTAGAACTTACCTACCGGTCCGTCTGTCAGTTTTATTCTTAACCACCGCGAGCCCAACGTGCGTGTGTTAACAATAATTCAATTAAAAATAATTGTCTTGTCCGACGTAATATCGTATCTCGGTATCATTACGTGAAATCTTTGAAAAAAAGAAAAATAATAATAAAGAAATATTCAAGGAAAAAAAAACCCCCCCGCTGTAGCTGACTGAAGCCTCAGACGCAATAAGAGTGTGAGATTTTTTTCACCATAATCATAATGACCATATTAAAATTGTAATGTGAACTTTTAACCATTTAAATTTATTTTCAGTGTGTGAATTTTAATTTTCGAATATATTTTCATTTTCACATTTTTTGTTGAATACATTTCCTCGTTTTTTTTATTTGCCTGATTTTTCTCTTCTAATTTTTCTTTTGGAAATTTCTTTTTAACTTACTCGATTCTGCACTTAAAATTATAGTCTTGAATCTTGTATCGCCATAAATACAGGTACCAGATATGACAAGTTATCCTCCCACTTGGGATTTTGACCACATAATAATAGGTACGTCTTGAGTTTAGTTCTGAAATAATGGGACTCATTAGTCCTAATCGGGCAGTAGAATTAAGGCGATGTTATTATTATTAGGTTTTCTTGTATATTTCCATGTTTTTGTATATTATGCGGGAAATAAACATCATCTCTCTGTGTTTCAGTCGTGTTATGGCTTTGCTTTTTGCTACGTACTGATGATGGCTGTGGTTTTCCATGGTGATTCTTTAAATTCTTCATCAAGATTTACACTTTGTGTGTCACGTTTTTGGTGTTGAATTTTCCGGTGTGGTTCTAGAGTTTTACCACAAAATTAACACCGGTGCGGAAAATAAACTAACATAGCATACCTATAAAAAATATTATTATATACATTATCGTAGGTCGGTAGGTACCTACTAAGTTTTTTTCTGGTCATCATCATTTTTTGTTGTTGTAAACATGACTACAAATTAAACTTTCTATTTCAATTCTATCAGGTGTAAAATCCATAACTATACATATACAATCTACATAATATATTGATAACTATCCAAAATTTTATTATTTTTTATCAAATGCAAAAAATAAAATTTTGAAACATTTTTAAAAAGACTCCAATGATTTACACAATGTAGCTCATCATGTAGTTTCAAAGCTACCCACTAAAAATGAACCAATAAAATTCCATTACAAAATGCAGAAATGACGAATTTAATTAATTGGATTAAACACAACGTCAATTAATATCATTCCCAACTAGGAAAACAAGTGGTAAGTTCTTTTTTAATTGGGGTTTAAGTGGTTTAACGTCGCTTTCAACGGCATGATCATATTTCACTGGAAGTTATTTCACTTTAGACTTTAGTTTGGAGTCAGTTCAGTGTTTTTATATAGGATATTTTAATAAAATCTGTATCCTTTTGTAAGTTCTTCTTTCTTCTTTTACTCTATCTTATACCGCTTAAGAAGGTTCGACGTTGTTCAACCTCATGGTTGAGGTTGGTTGTTTTTGGCACATTTTTACGGCTGGATGCCCTTCCTAACGCCAACGATTCTATTTTAAATTTGATCTCTGGACTACGGGCAGTAAATTGTCTACTGCCCGTAGTTTACTTTACACACAGAAAATTCTGTTCCCTCTGAACATGTGAGGCTTGTATTCCCGGCCCTACCCAGGCTGGGTGAGGTTAATGTGGGTAGCTGGTACGATTCCCAGCGAATAGAAGGTAAAACCCTCGTCCAGGACGTTAAATCAAATAGAATCGTTGGCGTTAGGAAGTAAAATATTGTAAACAAAAAATAATAACAACAACAACAGTGTAAAGAAATTAATTATTAATATTCCTGCCAGCGCAGCGTCGATGGCGCGTTGAATGCACTGGTTCTTGTAGGATCAACGAAGTTAAGCAACGTCCAACGAGGTGAAGACTTCGTGATGCTGGCATTCCGGCCCAACCTAGGCTGGGTGAGTTTAATGTGGGTACCAAGTTTGTGAGTTTCCTGCGAATGAAGGGTAACGCTGTTGAAAGTAAGCACAAATTAAAAAAGGGAGTGCGTAGATTTAGGTAATAAAATTTAACGGTTGAGCGTTAAAATTTGTTCTCTATTTTTTTTATTTTTTTTTTTTGTATCTTGAACCAATCTAAAGGAACGGCCCTTAATTGCAGCTGCTTTTTTTCGGCCCTGCGGCCAATTTCAACCAAAAATTTCATGGTTTGTGTGGTATATAAAATCAACTTCCATCCAAATTTCAAGTCTCTCTTACCGTTCTTGAGACATTATGTTTACTGGGACACACACACAGACACACGTACCAATGGCCGAAAATATTTTTTATGGTTTTCCTGAACCTATGATTCGTACAGAAATGTGAAAAACTGAGTATATCAAATTTTCGACGAATACAATACTTTCCTTATTATAGAAGTTAAAAAAGTGCACTGGTAATAGTCAAGTGATTAACGCGCTAGTTTAGTAATCCAGGTAGCTTACGGATCCGTTGGTTGGAATCTCACCCAGTGCATGCATTTTTCCTCATTGATTTGAGTTTGTGACCACATAATAATAAGACTCTAAGGGTTAGGTGGTAGAAAATGCTTTGAGCATTAACCTCGCCTGGTGGTTACCTTCCACTAAAGAGTGTTATTATTATTAACATATTTATGAATAAAAAATAATGATAAAATTGAAATACAAAATTGAGAACAATTTAAACAAGAAATAGATAAACTACAACAATATTATGTATACATATGTCCTAATGAAAGGGTGTGGTTAAATAAGGGCTTAATGTTTTAGCTATTGTATTGTGTATTTCTTTTATCTTTATTCACATGTAAAATATACGATTGTCCTTAAGATAAATGAACCTAACATGGCTATTATGTATTGTACACGAGTGAGAGTTCCAATATTATTCTACAATCAGCTAGTATCGATTTATCGTAGGATCAAGGATGACCAATCACTGTAAGACAATCAGTCTGGTAACTGAAGCACCTATCAGGCTTTGCAGGAGCCAGTTTGTCTAGCTTAAACCTGAAGGCTCTCCCAATCACTAATGTATTGAATTATTGAATTGTGATCGAGGCTGGGGCGTCGTTCCAGAAAGACTCTCACCGTCAAAATCCCCACATTTCCTATTCAAACTACAAATTATGTTTAAACAATCACAATCCATTCAGGGGGTGCGCAATAAAAATTAAATTTGAATTTAAAAATGAAAGGTAGATGTGGGTATTTCGAGTGTTAGCTCAGTGGTAAAGGCGGCTCTCTGTGAATCCAGAGGTCGTGGGTTCGAAACCCATCCGGGACATGACAAGTTATCCTCCCTTTTGGGATTTTTACCACATAATAATTTGTCATTAATGCTGGAATAATCGAGCAGTATAAAGAAGGCGATATTATTATTATTATGAGAGTGGAGAGTGTTTCTGGTACGGACTACTTTGTCTATCACTAATTTGAAGGTTCTCTCTCTCACTAATATCAATAATGGTGATATAGTCATCAATAGTGTGACCTCTCTGGATGACTAATCAGTGTAAGTCTTTCAGTCTAGCACCTATCAGTCATACAGGAGCCACTTTGTCTGCCATGGATGTGAAGTTCTCTCCGTCAATAATGTCAATAATGATGATATAGTTATCAATACTGTGGCTTATCCAGATAACCAATCAGTACAAATAAGTCTTTTAGTGTAGCACCTATCAGTCATACAGGAGCCACTTTGTCTGCCATGGATGTGAAGTTGGTCACTAATGTCAATAATGGTGATACAGTCATCAATACTGTGACTTATCCAGATGACCAACCAGTACAAATATGTCTTTCAGTCTAGCACCTATCAGTCATATAGGAGCCACTTTGTCTGCCAAGGATCTGAAGTTGGTCACTAATGTCATGAGAATATTGATATTGCGAAGTCTCTTCCAATTGTCCCAATCACTCATGTCAATAATGGTGATTTAGTCATCAATAGTGTAGTGTGACTTCTCTGTATAGTGATATAGATAATCTGTCACCTGTGCTACAGTTGTGAGTTGTGATGGAGATTATCTATTTTTCTATTTATATACACCTATGTTTCTTGATATGGATGTATTACCTAATACAGGGTTAACCAGAGAAATATTGACAACTCTTAGCTTTTTGTTCAATAGTTTCCAAGCTTTTCAACGAGAAAGGTGTTTTCCGAAGTCGCTCAATTTTCTTACAAAGTCAGAGAACTTTGGTGCATATGTTTGAAAATGGTTTTAATGTAAACTTGTACTGTTGGAAATATTTTGACATCATTTTGTCTCTCTGATACAAATAATTCTTGTTTTTATTGAATTTTGGAATAATGTTTGTACTGAAATTGTTTAATAATGATAATGTGTCTTTTTTAGGGCGGAATTAATAGACTTTTTGTAATACCTCTGTGGCGCTAAGTCACGGATTGCGTACTTTGTAACATAGGGAAAACCGACGCCTAGCAATGACTTGAGATATAGAATTTGTTTATTAATTTCGCCCTTATATTTGAAATTAAACTTGACTTGTAAAGTATTGTGTTTGTTTTTTTGTTTGTTTGAATTACTTGTTTCCCTTGATTCCCTTCTTTTGTGTGTTTGAATTCCAGGTACACAGTAAGAATAATAGATATCTAAATAACAATCTTTGTCTGTTTTTTTTTTTTTTTTTTTTTTTTTTTTTTAATACATACATCTACACTGATATATCCTTTGGGAGGATATATCAGCAATAACTGATGTGTACTTATACTAAACTATATAATGAGTGTCGGCCTATGAACAGTGTTGTTATACCTGTCCATGGCGCGGACTATAGGGGATTTGAACATATATGTTTCTTTTCTGTTTGGTATTTCAAAAAAAATATTTTGATTTTCCCTAAGTCTGGTGTCGGGTATCTTTACGGTAAGTTTGTTTTTTATATAGGGACAGTTAATTTGACCTCGGCACACATTTTCTAGTAATTTTATTTCTTGTTCGTTTCTTCTTTTTTCTAGTGTATCAAGGCATATGTGTTCTAGTAGAGATATTGAATGTGTGTCTGCAAAACCAATGACACATCGGTAATTTATTCAAGAGTATTATTTTATATTCCCAGAATTAACTGACACATTGAATGACATTATTGTTTAGTAAAACACACAAGATATCAGGCGATCTATCTGATGACTTAGAAACTGACTTGTAAAACACAAAACTCAAGAGAATACTAAATATTCATAGCAATATTATGATAGAAATGTTTAAATATGTGGGAACTAAGGTAGGTACCTACAGAGGAATAATTTATTCTATTATAAAGAGGTTTCTATTACATCCGTATCCATTCTATCCAGGTTCAACTGTATATAATTGATGATTTTCTGCAAAAAATATTAATTTCCTCCATTTTACCTACAATCATTTCTCTGGTTGGATCTAGTATGGTAGTTCACAAATGAAATATGAATAAGTTAGCCAAAAAAAAACAAATTTTCACATGTTCTCTGTTCCCTTGAACAGATGACCAAAATATACTTACAACCTACCTATACAGGGTGGACCAAAAAAACGTTTACACCCGTTAATGGTAGATTACTGACGACATTTCCAGCCCGGATCTGCAATCCATTTTTTCGAATTCGCCTTCGTAACTGCACAAAGTGATTTTTTTCAACTTTCCGAAAAAGTCCGACTTTGGCTTATTCTTCAGGTCAGAACTTTTTTCCTGTTAAAGATGAGTTGATTCTGAACAATTCTGCGGAAAGCCAACAAAATTTCGATGTTTCTAATTACACTACTTTGTTTTTTACGGTTTGGTTTGTCATATTTTTTTACACCTGAACAGAAAAAAACACACGAAAATACTTTTTTACTAAATAAAACACTCGACATTTGTCCGAACAAATTTTGGCACGGACATGGGCAAGTTTGATAAAAGTTGGCGGCCAACCCAAGGATGCTAAAAAATAATTTTACGATTTTTTATCACGTGATTTTCTGGGAAAAAATATTAGATGTTTGCCAAAAAATCTTCAAAAATCCTAAGAGTTTTCTAGCTGTAGACTGTGTAAAGGCGTCTTGTATTGTTTACAAAAATTGTTTACATTGCTTTTTTTGAATACCGCGGTCTCACATGCCTTCACCAGCCAGTTTAGGAAAATTCAAATGATAATTTTCGTGCTTTTCAGATTGTCAGTGGTGTTAGCTAGATGTGGTAGTGCTAGGTGTGTTAGTCGCATGATCGAGGTTCAATTCTCGGTGGTCAATATTATTTTAACTATCAAAAAAAATCTGATGGAATATTTTATTCATATCTGTATCGGACCTGTTGTAACACCAACAATTTATGGTTTTTTTGGGGGTAATACCATCTGTAAATTGAGTTATATCAGATACTATTGGTATCACGATACACATTATGTAAGCTCCTGAGAGACTGTAAGGATGGTTATTCTTATGCTTCCCTGCGAGAAAAAAATATACTAGCGAATTTTCCTGACGAAAATAGAGTTTATAAAATGAAGCCAGGTAAATATGTAGGTAGGTTCTTCTATCATTAACAATACTAATTAAATAACAAATATTTACCGATTACCAACTCTTAATAGAAATCTTAAAAAAAAAAAAAAAAGATAATATTTTGTAAAATTAATAAACTTTTGCAGTTTTTATTATGTTTTATACTATTTTGATATAAACAAAAAGGTATTTTAAAAAAACATTTTGTGTTAGTATGTTCAATGAGAAACGATTAGAAGCGCACGATTAGCTCAGTGGTAAGCTAGTCACTTGCCACCCACCCTGCCCCGGTCCGAACGCCAGAGCCCGCAAAAAATTTATGACTACAAAATAAAAAAGACTATTGCCATTTCGTATTTAGCCATAGGACACACTATGGATATAAAATAATAAAATAAAACAATTTATAATATTATCAATCAATCAATCTCTCTCTTTCGCTCTCTGCCTCTGACTCTCTCTCTCTCTCTCTCTCTCCCTCTCTCTCTCTATCTCTCCCTTCTCAATTCCCTCAGAGGAACTGTTGGAAGTGGCGTCCACCTTCCTGGATGCAAAGGTTGAACCTCCTCATCATGTTCTGTCGAATGTTGCGGAAGATTCCAGGTTTTTCTGTCAGGTCATCGAATGCCAACAGGATTCTTGCTACCAGATTCTGCTACTCTTGCGTCTCCACTGTTATTTCGTAAACAATGTTTTTCACGTGATCCCAAATGTTCCTGTTGGGAGCTCCATATGCTAAATGCATATCTGCCATTTCAGCATCCGAATAATAATAATTATGTAACTTGTACTAAAAAAACTCAAGAAGTTTAAATATAATATTTCATGGAATGCAGAAAAATATGCTTGAAAACTATCATCGAGAAACAAACAATCATTCATTTGACTGGCCTTTAATTAATTCCAAGGAAAATAATTATGAGACATAAATAGCTAATTACTCTTTGAGTACAAGACGACCCTACACGGTCAACACTTTTAAGATTTTTAACATCATTTTTTGAGACTTACGTGGTTCGTTTTCCCAGAAGATCAAAATTATTTTTTAGCATCCTTGGGCTAGCCGCCAACTTTTATCAAACTTGCCCGTGTCTGTGCCAAAATTTGATCGGGCAAATCTTGAGTGTTTCAAAGTGTAAAAAACTTACATGAGAATTTTTTTTATATTCAGGTGTCCAAAAAGATGCCAAACCAAACCGTAAAAAACAAAGTAGTGTAAACATTGAAATTTTGTTGGCTTTCTGCAAAATTGTTCAGAATCAATTCATCTTTAACAGGAAAAAAGTTCTGACCTTAACGGGTGTAAACGTTTTTATGGTCCACCCTGTAGAGTTTCAGACATGCTCCGATTGTACCCAATCTACTCAGATAATCCGTTCAATCTTTATGAACCATTGATCTATTGAATCTTTATGGACCACTTGATCAATGATAAAATACAAACAGAAGTTTAAACCGATAATAGTATCTCTGGTTTAAATGATTTGCCATTGATAGGGCACTCGCCTGTCAATCAATATTCAGAAAGGCCTTTTAATCTAAGGGTCCATTATAAGTCATGTGATCGATCACATAGATTGCTGTCAGATGATTTCGTATGTATCATACTAACATCTCTTCGGGATTTTCCGATCGAAGTTAGAGGATAGTTGTCAGTTAAAAACATACAAAAAAGAGGAACTCAGAAAGCGGGTTCAATAAAAAGAAATGGTTTACTACCAAAGTAACTTGGCCGCAAACAAGATATACCTTCATTGGCAAAACTTTTTAGATAGGAGCTTTTTGGATACTTGGCCTTTTGTTCAACGGTAGGTTTTTTAGGACATTAATTAATCACGCCACATCCAGGCTGGATGATGTAAATCAAAGTAGCTTGTCGTGAATGGGGAGTAAATCTAGTCTCTCTAATGACCGCAATAATAATGATTTATTTCTATAATTTTATCAAGAGCAAAATAACAACAACACCAACACCAACTACCACAGCTAAACTCCTGGAGTGAACAGACATCGACACCCAATAATGCTATCAGAACCGATGC